>JAJJHT010001978.1:13583-106598 GCA_021223865.1 Drosophila pandora | reverse complement strand
ATTAAAATTTATTTTATTTATTTATTAAAATTTTATTTATTTATTAAATTTTAAATTATTTTTTAAATATTAAAATTGCATTGAATTCGCTTCTTTTTAGAAAAAAAATAATTTTATAGAATGGAGAGTAATATACCCAAAATTAATTCCACGACCCTTCATGATTTAAAAAGAAGATTAAATGTTAAAGTAAAAAGCATTAAGACGATCGAGCAATAAGACGAAATGGATGAATTTGGAGCCGAGTTGGAAGAATTAACAATCACAACCAAGGCAAGGATTATTTCCTTATGAAAAGCCTTCAATACAATGAGGACTCCCGCCCAGCTACTGCAGCCTCAACTCGAGCTCGACTTCCCAGTTGGGCATTACCAAAATTCAGTGGAAATTATTCGGAGTTCAAAAATTTTATAAGTCTTTTCGAGTCCTTGTTAACAAAGATGTGAACATTCCTGTTATTGGGAAATTTCTCGCCTCTCTGGTGAAGCCTTAGGAAATATCAAGGCATTCCAAGTCACCGATAGTAATTATGAGCTAGTCTAAAAAGAGTCTATGGTAACGAATGTCTCATCTTTGCGAACCAAATAAGTCAATTGATCAGCCTTCCGAAAATTTTCCAGCCGTCTGCGTCGTCGTTGAGGGGTCTCATCCTCGATTTATGGATCATTATTATCTGTGCAAGATCGCACCATAAACTTCTGCACCGACTAAAAATAACTTAGCGTTACCACCACCAACAGAAAATCCTCCTTCAGCGTTAACGAATGATGGCCCTTCTACTTCACATGCTTTGCATGCGTCGGCTCTAGAAAGCGTATTGTTAGCGACGTCGATCGTAAGCTTACGAACAAAAAATGGCGAGCACATATTGGCCCGAGCATTACTTGACTTAGGGCCACAAATGAACTTCATTACTGAAGATCTTACAGATTCGTAGGGAGGAATCATGCATCAACTTGATTGGAGTTGGGAAATCGAATTTACAAGTAAAGAAAAAGATGCACACCGTGGTGAAGTCGAGGATCAATGGTAGCGAGTTTTCGTTCGACTTTTGGATTTTAAAAACCATTTCAGGTTATCACCCTGACTAGTCAGTGAACGTAAAAGATTGGACCCTACCAAAGAACAGACCCATATTTTTATGAACCTCAGCGGATAGATATGTTAATTGGAGCTGAGTCATTTTTCGAACTTTTGTCCGTTGGCTAAATAAAGCAAGGTCGGAACCACCCCATACTGCAAAAAATGCTCCTTGGATGGATAGTATCGGGAAAATATCTGGCAAATTCCTCAACTCCTTAACAACCGGTCTCTAGCCTGAATTGCCAAGAAGAAATATTAGAATCAATAGATCACAATTTGAAAAAATTCTGGTCATTGAAAGAAGTTCCATCTTCTAAAAAGATTTTGTCGCCAGAACAGGAGTTGTGTGAGGAACATTATCGAAAGACTACTAGAATACTGCCTTCAGGTCGATTTGAAGTCAGACTTCCATTTAAGTCGGATCCAACCGTTTTGGGCAATTCATTTGAGATAGCCGAACGCCGTTTTCGATCTCGAGATCCGAACTTAAAGAAAATGTATGTGGAATTTATGGAAGTATACGAATCCATAGGTTATATGTTCCCTGCAAGCAAAGATGTTTTTGCTACTCTACACTATACCCCACCAGTGTGTCTTACGGCCTCAAAGATTTTGATGCGTCCTGTAAGACATCCACACAAAAATGTTTAAATGATTTGTTGATGGTGGGTCCAACAATTCAGGAAGAGCTGTACTCAACTCTTCTTCAGTTTTAGATAACAAATTCGCTCTGATAGCTGACATAAAATAGATGTATCGCCAAGTAATGGTGAATAAAGCAGATAGGCGATACCAGTTGATAGTGTGGAGAAAAGAACCATCTGAGTCCTTGAAATTGTGCAAGCTCAACACCGTTACATATGGCACTGCACCAGCCCCATTCCTGGCCAAAAGGTGCTTGAAAAGGTTGAGTGAATCCGCGAAAAATACATTCCCTTGAGCTGCTTAAGTTATTGGGTCTGACTTTTACGTCGACGACATGTTCTCGGGTACTGGTTGCGTGGAGGAGCTTTTGTGCCGCTCACCTAATCGCAGACCTCTGCCGTTAAATCAAGCCTCTTTTAAAAGTACCGATCGAACGCAGTATATATTGGTCAGATTCAGAAGTTTGTCTTCATTGAATACGTTCCCATCCAACGTCGTTGTCAACGTTCGTATCAAATACAGTTGCTGAGATTCAAGAGAGGTGAGTCATCTGTTGAGGTGTTCTCCTTGATATGTAACTTTGTTTGCTTGCGGGAGTGGAGTGTTGTTTGAAGTAAGCGGAGGGCAGTTTTGACTGTTCAGGGTGAACGTAACATGCTTGCATTTTTGTTTGCTCACTTTAATTCGCCATTCTAATTCGCCACTCGTACATCGGCCAGACTTGAAGCAAGCTGCGCAGTTGCTTGCTTTTAGCATTTTGAGAGGCTAAGAATAGCTGTATCATCAGCAAACGTAGATGTTATTAGTCGTTTTCTTGTCGGGATGTCTGCTGTGTAGAGGACATAAAATGTTAGCCATAGCACGCTGCCTTGAGGAACTTAAGCTCCGTTCCAGTAAATTTTCTGTCGTAAAGGTAAGACTCTAAAAGCTTATGGGTGTTGTAGGGAAACATTGTCTTGATCTTGTACCAGACTCTATCAAATGCTTGAGAGACGTCTAAAAATACGAATTTCTCATGTTATCAGTGTTATCACTGTAATATGTGAGTAGTTATTGCAAAGCCAGCAAGACAGGTAAGAGTCACCAGTAATGGTTTCTCCAAACTAGAATTTTTTAGTAGTGCAAATTAGACTCATTATTGACGAAGATTTGTCCTTTGTAGTAAGAGCGAGAAGAGTTCATTAAGAAACTCTGTAGTAGAAAATCACGTTTGGATCAGGCATGTCAAAGGAAAGACGTAAAAAAAGATATGTGCGTGTAAGGCTGGACGCCGTGACGCCGTCAGAGTAACCACGATGTAACGGGTTACACGTCCAGAGAATAGAACTCAGGAAGAGAATATATTATGAAAGCATTAAATAGCTGTTTTCACATTGGTGTCTCCAGTCGGGATACCCAGTGTGTGGGCTTGTATATTTAGTCTCGTGCTGTTTTAAAATAATCTCATCACGAGTTAAGAAAACTGAATAATTCGTCAGAATAATTTTTATCGTCAGATAAAAAATTACATCCACATTATGGTGCTAGCAGAAACACATCTCACGAATAAATACAAAAAAATACAACTTGTGTATTCGGTATTGAATTCTAATTCAACGTCTTTAATTCTAATTCGGTCTTCAACCTTACGCAGTCGCATACAAGTAGTGTGCCTGCAAATACACTCAACGTATCTGAAAATACCCTAGATAACGATACTTCCATAAAACCAGTATACCCTGCCAAACCTATCAAATCATATATAATCAACATTCCAGAGCCTACTTTGGGAATAATTCAAATAGGCTAGACACAAACCCTTTCTCATGCCATTATCATTGACATTCAGACATAAACATAGACATAAACCATTCACAGTAGACGTAAACATCAACCCCTTTTGCTCCAAATTCATATACAAGTGCCCATCCTGGGTACCTACATGTCGGCATAAAACTCTGACCAATCAAAATTATTCCAACCAAAGTCCATCTATGCTGCTAGCGTCGCTGTCACCGATAAATGCCATATTTATAAGAAAATTTAATTTGTAAAATCAGTTAATAATCAACGATCAATCCAATGGGATATCTTTATAACTCATTCATGATATTTAAAAATAAAATTTATCGAAATAAAAATCATACTTTTTTTTTTAAATCGGGAATTAAAACATATAATTTACATATGTTGTATATGTAAACCAAATCGTTTAAAAAAATTGTAATCTTACATGGAAATCTAAACGTTCTTGTTTTTTTAATAAAGCCTAGATTTGGAACATTAAATGAAGCTCCCGAAAACGCTAGGTAACTGAACATTTGGCGAATTCCGACGTGATTGTGCCTTTGAAAATAATTTGTTGAATTATTTAATTGAAAATTTGAGCTGCGCGGCTTAAAATATATAAACATAAACAAATTAACAAATTAACACATTAAAAAACATTTTTCGGCTTGTGATTTCTGCGCGCAATATTAACATCTGTTGACATACATAGTATGTCATATGTATTACATACATGTATTACCCAATTAAATAGAAGTTGCACAGTGGGTCGTGAGCTAAAAATAAACAAACGAACTAAAATAAATTTGTTGTTGCGAAAATTAATCCTTTTTTCGAGTGCGCCTCTCCTGGAAGGAAAGTAATCCTGAGTCAAAGTGCAGTTGTCCATTTTGAGGATCTTCAAAGATTGTTGTCCTCCTTGAAAGCAGTGTCTCCACTCCGGAGGCGATGATAAATGTGCGGCTTAGCGAAGTGAAAGGCATCGTTGCGGATTTCAAGAGCACACACAAGGAGCTGTCCCTGATGGATGTTGAAGAACTTATGAGCGATCTGCGCATCAACTTCAACGATGCGGCGAGGGAGGTACGCTTCATCCTGTATCAGGCGATTATGAGGCGCTCCAGTTTGTTTCCGGCGAGTTTGACGCTGATCAACGCTTTTGCCACCAATTTTGATGCATTGTTTGGCAGAACTTTTCAGGCTTTTTTGCCACTGCCACTTCCCACTTTTAGTGGTGGTTATGCGGAGTAGTTGAATTCCGGTCTCTGTTCTCGACCATAGGGGACACAAGACACTTTCATGAGTCGGTCGAGAAGCTTCAGCGGTTGCGGTCCTGCCTTCGTGAATCTGCCTTGGAGACTCGATCGTTGGAGCTCACGGACAAAAATTATGACGTCGCACTGGAGCTGCTAAACAAAGGGTTTAGTAATCGCAGGCTTATTTATCAAGCTCATGTTAATGAGATAATGCATCTGTAGAATCCGCATCGCCGACGAGGCTTTGCGAGCTTTCGGACAAATTAAATTCGCATATGCGAACCCTGGCAAGCATGGGCACAACGAAGCAAATTGATAGCTACATCATAATCCAAGTGCTGTTTCAGAAGGTTGATGATGCCACGCAGTCTAAGTGGAAGGAAATGCAAGCTGACTCGGCTTCCTTGGATTCCATTTCAATGTGGGAGTCCAACACCAGTTTTCTTGAGCAATGATGCCGGACTTTAGAGAGCATGGATTTACCGACGAAATCATATGTACCTAACCTTGCGGTAGGACGGCGTAGACCTCTTCATCCAGGTAACTCTGCATTTGTGATTACAAACTCTTCCGGAAGCATGATTTGTGATGGCCATTCTCACATAATAAACTGCATTTTGATGGCAATTCGCCAGCTCAAGGCCAACACCCATGAGCAGGAGTGGCAGGAGACCTGCCGGAGCTTCAGTCACATCCAACGTGCAGAATTTCCTCGGCTGGCGCTTACGTCTGGAGCACTCGTGGAGATTCATAGATTTTGTGACGCCGGCTGAGAGCCGCCTTCTATGGGCGAAGTCTCGAGTATCGCCTCTTAAGACCTTAACAGTGTCGAAGTTAGAGCACGGTGGAGCTGAGTTGTTGGCGAGAATGATGGCAGAGGTTCACAGCCTAGGTGCTTACAAAGGAAAGTATTTTTGTTGGTGCGACTCTTCAGTTGTATCATCCTGGATTCGAGTTGAATCCTGGATCCATCCAAAATCTGACGAGTTCCATGGAGTGGTGTTGTGCCTACGTTGAAAAATATAGCTGATATTTTGTCTCGTGGAGTCCTTCCTACTGAGTTGATTGGATCCAGTTTATGCTGTCAAGGACCGCCCTTTCTGTTAAGGACCCATGAGCACTGGCCTGTGACGGTAGTAGTCGAAAAACCAGCTTTAGAACTTTGCCCTTCAATTTTATTGGTGAAGTCGCCATATACAGACCCCGTGGCGACATGCAAAAACGTTAACTCCTATCCAGCTCTTCAGCGAGTGTTTTCTTACGTCTATAAGTTTGGCAGACGGGTTCGGCATAAAGGAATTACCGTTCATGATCCCAAGACGGGGACTCGCATGCTTTTCTGGGCAGTTCAGCGCGCTCATTTGGGTGATGAAATTTGGGTGGGACGTTGCGGACAAAGGGAATGGTTGCCTCCTCCAGTTCGCTGGGTTCGTTATCCCCCTTTTTGGATCAGTTTCGAGTAGACGGGCGTCTTAAGAATACATCCTTGGATTTCGATGGTCGTCACCCAGTAATTTTGCACAGGAGCCATCCGGTAACGCGAAGCATAATTCTTAGCTTTCGTGAGCACAGCCTGCACGCTGGACCTCGATCGTTATTGGCGATGATACGTTCTCAGTATTATCGGATTATAAGGAAAAAAAACGGTGTCGTCCAATTAAAGCTTGTGAGGGATTTGTCCACCGCCGCCTTTCTATATGCACTGAGGAGGTTTATTTCTATCAGAAGGAAGCCTCAAAAGATCTGGTGCGGCAACGCTACCACTTTCGTTGGAGCCAAAAATCAGTTGAGGGAATTAAAGAGACTATTTCTCAGCGACGAGCACCAGAAAGCAGTCTAGAATTTTTGCCTTCCAGAGTCCATTGAATGGACCTCTCTCTGAAAACCCCGCTGATCAGGCTGTCCTGCCTCCTAATCATTTTCTGCACGGAGGGCCTCCTTCTAGTTTCAGTAAGCCAAACCTGACAAAACTGAACATAAATCAGCTAAATGCTTCGTCTTTCTTCAGCAGTGTTTCTGGTCCAGATGGAAGGAAGAGTATTTAACCCTCTTGCAGCAACGATCCAAATGGCGCATCCCTGGTCGAAGCATAGCAGTATATGACATCGTGCTGGTGAAGGACGAAAACTTGCCTCCAATGAAGTGGCCCCTGGCGAGGAAGAGGGAAATGGTCGTCGGAGATGACGAAGTGTGTCGGGTGGCGCTGCTGAGGACGGCTTCCGGAGCTACAAGGCGGGCAGACAAATTGTGCCTGCTGCCCCTTCATGATGCTGTTGAAAGCTCATCTTCCAACGGGGGCAGTATGTTGGTCCAAGCAGCCGCCGGAAAGAAGTTTGGCCGGCAATAATTTATTGAATTTGTGACGTCACTTTCTTTTATATTTATGTCCGCGTCACTCGCTCTCGTGCATTGGATCAGCCACCGGCATCTGCCGTCTTGCGCTATCGTTGTCTCGCTCTCTCGCGGTATCTCTCGGTCGCTCCGCAGTATCAAGCGTATTCAACCCTACGCAGTCATAAACATATGTTGTATGTATAAACCAAACCATTTAAATAAATTGTAATCTTACACTCTAGGTGCTCTAGGTGCTAAATCTAAAGGTGCTTGTTTTCTATTAAAGTAATTAATCGAAAGTAGCTCAGTTGCAGGTCAACGGAGAAAGTATTTCTGCTGATGCGAATCTGCTGTGGCGCTTTCCTGGATTCGGAAGAAGCCCTGGTCGGGAAATGACCAGAACAATGGAATGACTATAGGTCCCTAAGTCTTTGAACCCGGAGGATCTCCTGTCGCGTGGTGCTCTTCCCAAGGAGTTAATTGAAACTAATCTGTGGGCCTTTGTTTCTGCTTTTCTTTTTGAACTTCAAGATCAGTGGCCAGCAGCGGTTCCATCTGAAAAACCCACTTTGGAGCTAAGGGCAAGTGTTCTGCTAATCCAATCTCCGTACCTTGACGTGACAGCTGGTTCCAAGTACGATAACTCGTTTCCAGCACTGCACAGCACGGGTATTCGCTTATGTGCACAAGTTCTCACAGCGAGTCCGTCACAAGGGTGTCACTGCTAGCAACATCAAGGCTGGAACCAACGTTCTGTTATATTACCCTAGCTAAACTATCAACAAACCTAACAAATGAAAACACGTAACAACAGCAAAAATGGCGCATACACGCCTTTGTAGTACCACGAATTGTGTCTCAATTGCGTTATACTCAAATAACTGAAATGCTTCCGAATTGCGTTGACTCCCGCCTTAGTAGATATCATAGGTATATGTACCAAGTAAAATTTATAGGTGATGGATGGAACCCATGTATGTTTGATTTGAATTTTCGTTCAAGGGAGCCTAAAAGTTATGGAGCAGATGAAAATATGCTTGGAAATTTTTTTTCGGCTTGTGGGCCAAAAATGGATTGTTGAGCTATTAATAGTTTTTAATAGCAGCCGAATAACTATACGCGTTTCAAATTATAGTTTCAATATATTTATTTTGGGCTCAATTTAACCCTAATCCAATCAACTCCAAATCACAACAAACGCCAAACCAAGAGCTTGCGCAGAAGCTCAACCAAAGCTCCCCAAAGCGCATACGCTACAAATAACAATAAAGCACATGCGAAACTGGAGACAAAACAGAGACGAAACATGCTGATAACAACAGCTGCAGCTTAGCACATTATAATTATTTTATATGCATTTTTTAGTGGCTGCTTGGCCCAACATCCTCCCCCCATTGAAGGGTGGGACTTCAATAACAATGTTGGAAGGGGCAGCAGTCACATTATTGTAGAGGTTATTCCATGGGTTGTCCTCCCTACCACAGAGCGCCGACACATCCCGTGATAGTCCACCGTGGCCAGAAAACACCCAGCCAAATCGAGTGTTCTGAGCAATTGGGAGCCCGTGACCTAACTGGATTTGGCCAGCCGACAACAGGTCAAAGAATAAGCCGGCTCCAATCAGCAGGTCCACTCGCTGCGTTTTGTGGAAGTTGGGGTCAGCTAGATCCATATTGCCGGGAATCTTCCAGCCCGAAGCATCTATGTCCTGGCTAGGCTGATAGTCCATTATATGTGAAGCTACAACAGCATCAATTTCCATTGAATATGTGCTAAGGCGGGACTTCAAGCACACATTAACGGATGCTCCATCTGTTTCAAATCCAGCGCCGCCGAAACCGGCCACCGTTGTGGAGCATTTGGAGCGGCCAAGCTGAAGTTCATTCGCCAGCCGCGACGAGATAAGATGCACTTGTGAGCCGGAATCCAATAAAACTCGGCAAGGCAGGAAGTCTCCAGATCGACCACGAACGAGTACATTGGCTGTTGGCAGGAGCACTAGCTTAGCATTGCGATCCTGGGTCATAACAGTGTTAATTGAGCGGGATGGGCTCGCACCAGAAATTGCACCGATGTGACGTGAGACTCGTGCGGGTGAAACCTGCGTGCGAGGGTGCAACAGAATATGATGACCGTGATTGCACGTCGAGCAGCGGGAAGCTGAGCATCCGCGAGCGAGATGGCCATCCCCCAGACAAACAAAACAGCGAGCCAGACGCCGCACTTCGTCGTACCGTTCCTCAATTGGCAAAGCACTGAACTTTGGACAAGCAGGAAGCTCGTGCGCCGAAACACCATACAGGACGCATAGAGCAGGACTGGCGTTAATAACCATGCACGAGGATCGGTTATCGGACGATCTACCTCGGCCTACTTTGTAACTGGTGAATACGCCAAAGAAAAGTCAACGCTTTCGAGAGTCCGGCACCTTTGCTCTAAGAATCGTGCCATAGACTTCCAAGATGGAAGGCTGTCGTCAGTGCTTCCTGCCAGAGAGTCTTCCCATTTGGCCTTTGTAGCGGGGTCCAGCTTTTGGAAGATGATCTGGTTGAGGAGGCACCCTTGAATTTCAGCCGACGTCCCGGAACCCATGAGTTCCCGCATATGTCCATTGAATCGGTCGGATAACTCCCGAAGAGTAGCAACGGATCCTGGCTGAACCACCCTTAGCTGCAGGATCTCGTTGATGTGAGCCTGGAAGATTAACCGACGGTTGCTGAAACGGTTGCGCAAAAGGTCAAGGGCAGCATCATAGTTAGCGTCGGTAATCTCAAACGCCCTCACAGTCTCCAGGGCTGAGTCCCGCAGGCAGGAAATGAGCCACCTGAGCTTCTCCATCTTGGTCAAGTGCGGGTGACTGTCGATGGTTGTTCTAAATAGGGCGCAGAAATCCGGCCACTCGGCATAGCCGCCGCTGAATGTTGGCATCGGCAACGGTGGCAAGTGGGGGCTGGCTTGTATGGCATTGGCAATACACTGGCACCGTCGAGAAGTGTGGAGTGGGCAGCGATTCTCATGGAGCGCTTGGCAACCTCCACCTGAATTTCCACTTGCACATCAGTCGCCAGCTGCGAGAATCTCCAATACAGATCACTTCCGATCTCGCTAAAATTAAGCTCCTCCAATTCTTCTTGAAGCGCGGTGACCCGCTCACGCAAACGCTTCTCCACTGACTCCAGCGCCATAATGGTACAATCCTCAGTCCGCGCCGCAGCCTTCACTTTATGATGCAGCGCCTCCATCTCCTGGCAGGTCACCTCTGCTCTTCTCCGCAGCATCCTTTCCCGGTTTGCGGCAGCAGCTCCAATAGTCTCAGCTCCAGACTCCATTATTCGATTAAAATGCAACTTGTAACATCAACAAGGTCGTTTTCTTGTCACTTTTAATGTTGATCACAATAATCAACCGGGATGAAATCACGCCGGGGTCACCAAATGTTGAGCTATTAATAGTTTTTAATAGCAGCCGAATAACTACACGCGTTTCAAGTTATATTTTCAATATATTTATTTTGGGTTCAATTTAACCCTAATATATGCGGCTCCAATCAACTCTAAATCACAACAAACGCCAAACCAAGAGCTTGCGCAGAAGTTCAACCAAAGCTCCACAAAGCTCATACGCTACAAATAACAATAAAAACTGGGGACAAAACAGGACGAAACATGCTGATAACAACAGCTGCAGCTTAGCACATTATAATTATTTTATATCCATTTTTTTAAGGCTGCTTGGCCCAACATGGATTAAGCCAACAAAAAATTTAATGATAAATAAAAGGTTAAACATTAATTTGAGTCTCATTCAATAAATTTATTTTAAAACTTGCACTCTTCAAAGGCTTCAAAGCTCTAAAGTTATACTTTTAAAAAGCCTAATAATTTCACTAGTGATTTACAAAAATTTTAATTTTAATAAATAAGTCCACGCAATTAATTATTTTCGTAGCTCTGAATCAAAAGCAAATGGGATAAATCGAATTATCATATACAAAATTATGTTTTATTAGAAATAAATTTTACTGATTTCCGAAAAATCACTGGCAACATTTTCAGTATTTATTAAATTATATTATTGGCATGAAAACGAAATTTGAGTAAGGATCACAAAGGATCACTCATTCCATGATTTTCTTTATAAGTGTAATTATAAAGATACAAATAACAGTCAAATTCTCAGAAATACGCGGACAATAAATTTTAATAGACATATAAAAATACTCACACAAATGCATATACAATATATATATATAATAAACTTGTATATCATATATTTACTTTTGAATTTTTAAGAAATTATGTCAACAATAAATATATGTCATTAATATTAAAAAAAAATAAAAAATAAATTTAAGAAATGATGGTGATTTTATGGGAATTCTACTTGTAACTGTAAAATGAGATTATTTTATATGAACGAAATAGTTAACAAAAAAAGGTGGCTGCGTATCATAAACGAAATTGGTGCACTCGGCTATAGGTTATATAGTTCGATGTGTATTCAATAATAAACTTAAGCCTAGCTTATCTATTGCGGCGAAGCGGTGCGAATTCGCAAGAAAGCGCAACTGAGCTTTACTAACTTTCCTGCTCCACACTAAGCTAACTTATACTAGACTTCAGTGTTTTTCGTTATCCATTAATGTATCTATTTTTAATCTAATCACGCTATACCGGCCCCGTTGAAGTCCTCTATCCGGCTTCAACCAACTGGCAGTCTCGGCAGCTTGTGAATTGCCCTCTTAAATATCGCTTCAGAGCTAGTCCTCACGACGGCGATCCTGACCCTTCCCGTTCGCGCCAGCGTAAATTTCGACTACCCTGGCGTTGACCCACCTTTGGGGCGGCTGGGGCGTTGACCCACCTTGGGTCCTCCTGGTCCCGATGCCACTTCGACCGCACCTGTAGGCCCAAGATGTACTCCCGGGACCATCGCTGCCAAAGTGTTTGCTTGATTGATGAGACAAGCCGACGTCGGCGCAGGCACGTTACACCCTGCTGGTCCGGAGTCCGCGGTGCTGGTGGGGCGATGAACAGGTGGGGGGCCCGCCTGTCAACAAGCGGCCAAGAGTCAACGCATCGCCGTCGCTTGGGTCCTGATTGGAGGCGCCCAGAGCCCTCGAATTCATCATGGACTCAACAACAATGAGGACGGCCTGCAGTTCCTCTGCGGTCAACCTCGCGCTGCCCCCCACTCGTATTAGTAGGTGCTTTGCAGATTTATGTGCGGAGCCCTTGGCGGTATGAACGCAAATACGCATCCTTTTTTTGATGCATATTGTCACAGTTCGTCCGCTTCGTCCTCGATTTGGTGCCGCAGTGCCGCGAAGTGGCGACTTGGTCGTTCGTCGCGTTGTCGCAGTGAAGGATCTGCGGACATCCTCGGCCTCGGCGCCCAACGAACCTTTGAAATGCCAATAAAAAGGAATTAGTTGATAAATCAGACACTACTTCTAAATGAACTTCTAAATGAATGATGCCTTGGACGCAAAACAAACAAAAACCGCAATGTAGGACTTGTACGGTGGCATACCACGAATTTTCAATGTCGTCTCAAAAGGGCCACAGAAATCCACGCCACATATGGAGAATAAGCGGAGAGCACAAATTCGTCGTACGATATAGGAGCATGCCGGTCGACCCCCGACCCAAAACAACGAAAAGGTAAGCCCAGCCGGGTTCTGTTTAGTTGGTACATGCCGCCACGTGCTATCCTCTGACCACTCTTGAATCTCAGAAACTCTATTTGATTCGAACGTTGACAACGGGAACGTATCCAATGAAGAAAAACTTCTGAACCTGAAGAATATATACAGCGTTCAATCGTTACTTTAATAAGAGGCTTGATTTTGCGGCAAAGGTCTGCAAGAAGGGGGCGACATATAACTCAAGATGAGGGAGCGTCTTTGTCTTGAGCGGCGCTACTTTTGACTTTGCAGTCAACAACGAGACTTGATTACCTTCTACAAATTCGCAACGAATATAGCCGCAGGCTCCATAGGCTCTCATAGATGCGTCAGAAAAGGCTTGAATTTGAATTGGTGACATCGGCTCACTCATCACAAATCTCGGTATTGATATATCTTCTAACTGTGACAAGGCAAGTTGAATTTTGTTCCATGCTGATTCCAAATTCAGTGGAATCGACTCATTCAAATTTAGTTTATTAAGCCAAAGCTCCTGAAAAAGGATCTTTCTTTAATTAGGATTGGGCTTAATAAGCCAAGGGAGTCGAATAGCTTTGATGTCACCGAAAGACTGTTCCGTTTAGTCGCCCTTTGACCCATGATTGAAGTATCAATTTCAAATTTAAATACGTCATCTTTGGGAACCCAAGCGATTCCTAATGCTTTAGTCAGCTCTGAGTTCGAAAGGTTTATTGGCTTAATGCTGATCTAGGATGCAGTAACTTCGGAGTGTTTGAAAACCACTTACCCAATTCAAACCCAGCGTTTTGAAGATCTTCAGACTTAATTGTCTTTAGCTCCTCCACGTAACCAGTACCCGGGAACATGTTGTCGACGTAAAAGTCAGACCAAATAACTTTAGCAGCTCGAGGAAATGTATTTTTCGCGGATTCACTCAACCTCTTCAAGCACCGACTTAAATGGAAGTCTGATTTTAAATCGACCTTAAGGTAGTATTCTAGTAGTCTTTTGATAATGTTCCTCACACAATTCCTGTTGAGGTGACAACATTTGCATTACAGCATGGCGAGCGAACGGACTGCATTGGGCCAAAAATGGTGTTGAGAGGTGCAGAGGAGCAAGCCATCGAACTTTTATTAAATTACTGGCTAAACCCAGTTTTCTCTTCAGTTTTTGTTTGCCAGTCTCTTCAGCGGACAGGTGCTGGTACCTACGATCTAAATTTTTTCGAAATCAGACCACAGTGGCAATTCCACATAATCCAGTGACTCTTCCCATTTTTGCGTGGTCGCTGAATCTACTTTACTCAAAACTAAATATATTCTCATTAAGTTAGCAAATTTTGGTGTCATCTCCTATGAATAATAATGATCCATAAATCGATAACACAGTGTCGATGAGACCCCTTAACGACGACACAGACGGCTGGGAAATTTTAGGAAGGCTGAACAATTGACTTATTTGGTTCGCAAAGATGAGAAGTTCGTTATCAAAGACTCATAATTACTATCGGTGACTTGGAATGCCTTGATAGTTCCTAAGACTTCACCAGAGAGGCAAGAAATTAAATGATTAAATTTCCCAATAGCAAGAATGTTCACATCTTTGTGTACCAAGGACTCGAAAACACTTATAAAATTTTTTAACTCCGAATAATTTCCACTGAATTTTGGTAATGCCCAACTGGGAAGTCGAGCTCGAGCTGGGCCTGCAGAAATTGCAGTAGCTTGGCGGGAGTCTTCAACTTTATTGAAGGCATTACATAAGGACATAATTCTTGCCTTGGTTGTTATTGCTAATTCTTCCAACCCGGCTCCAAATTCATCCATTTCGTCTCGATCTGGTCTTGCAACTTATTTGCTTTAGAAATTGTCTCATCTAAAACCTGAAGCCTGCACTCTGGCGCGGCCTCTTCTAGAGGAAGTGATCCAAACGTTTCTCTAACCGGCGAATACTTTTAACTTTAACATTTAATCTTCTTTTTAAGTCATGAAGGGTCCTAATAAGGAGAGTAATATACTCTCCTAATTCTATAAAAATTATTTCTTTTCTAAAAAGAAGCGATGCAAATTTTAATATTTAAAAATTATTTATTTATATATTTTTTAATTAATAAAATTAAATAAATTTTTAATTTTAATTTCGACACAAAACGAAAACGACAATAATTAATAAATTTAATAAATATTACTTTTTTTAAAATTGCTATTTTAAAGTAATGCGGCGAATTGTAATTAATTTTAAATGTTTTTATTATTTTTATACCCTTGCAGAGGGTATTATAATTTTGGTCAAAAGTGTGCAACGCAGTGAAGGAAACATCTCCGACCCTATAAAGTATATATATTCTTGATCAGGATCACCTCCTGAGTCGATATGAGCATGTCCGTCTGTCCGTCTGTCCGTCGGTCCGTCTGTCCGTCTGTCCGTCTGTCTGTTTCTACGCAAACTAGTCTCTCAGTTTTAAAGCTATCGAGTTGAAACTTTGCACACACCCTTCTTTCCTTTGNATATAAAAAAACCTCTTGACGAGGTAAAGTACCGGTGACGAACCTGCTTTTTTTTTTTTGTTTTTCTTGCACATGCCGAACAAGAATATTTTTATATGCAATTTTGTACACCATATAGCAGATTTTCGTCACTATGATTGATATCAGATATTTAGGGTTTCACATGCAGGTTGGTTACCGGTACTTTACCTCGTCAAGAGGTTTTTTTATATATCAGTTGTTTTTTTGTGTATATGATTTTCAATTATTTAAAATAGAACGCATAATATATAGAATATATACATATCTGGACAGGCGATTCACAGTTAGCAATACTTTAATTGTAAGGATAAACACCAAAACTATTTTTTTTTAACTCCATAGATTTTGACATTCAAGAAGGTGCAATAATTAAAAACCATTCCAAAGACGTAAAGAATTTTTCGATAGCTTCAGTGGTTCTGAAGTTATACGTATTTTTAATTTACAAAGGTTTTGGAATTTGGTTAGTTTAAAACATTTTAATTAAAAATTTGCCCAAAATTCTATTTAAAAATCAAATGGTTTCGTAATTGTGGGAAACCAAATTGTTTAAACAAATTAACAGATGAGACGCCTATCCTTATGAGAGTTTCTCTATATAATAAATTATCAGAAAAAAAAATAAGAAAGGAAAGCTAACTTCGAGCGGAGCCGAAGTGGATATACCCTTACAGTTAAGCAGAAACTTATATTATTATTATATATATCGGATCGTATATAGTTGTCCGATCCTTATAAGAATTTCACCATAAAAAAATGTCTAATAAAAATATTGGAAACAGCCCCAAGCAACTTTAAAAATAGCATGGTTGTGCCATTTCCGATCGTTCAGTTATATGACAGGTATAGGATATAGTCGGCGGATCCTTATGAAACATTACATTAGACATTAGATTGCCCAAAACGGAAACCGTAGATAGTCCCATAATTCTAGCTTCAAAAACAACAAAGTTAAGCCAATTAACCCAATTAAATTTTGCAAATCGGATAAGATTGCCCAAAATGCAATATGTACTACGTCCCATCTTTCTTACTTAAAAAACATGCCACAGCATAAACATATGACAGCTATAGGATATAGTCGGCCGATCCTTATGAATTTTGCCCATAATATGTTTTGACCAAATATAACATGTGTGGAAAGCCAACCCTCCAACTTAAAAAACACCAAAGTTATGGCATTTCCGATCAAATCAGTTGTATTCGTCCGATAGACAAATAAAGTAAAAGTTTAAAGAAATTACTCTATACTTGTAAGTTTATTGCACACATTCATGAACAAGCTCAAAAAATCCAGCAGTACTGAAATTCCTGTCACCGCCTTTTCCGGCCCTAATGTCAAATTTCGTTCGAAAAACAAAATGGCCATCCCGGCACAACGGTTATAGTGATTAATTTTCATGAGAAATATTTACACTCCTCAAGCGCTAATTACGAAAATGACGAAGGGGTTTTTAAAAAATGCATTCGCTGTCGTCACTCGGTCATTCCGCCGTTGTTATGTTTCTCCGTCCACTTTCGTTCGCTTTTGATATCTTTATATATCTAAACCACCTGAAAACGCTCGGTAACTTAACATATTGTGACCTGATTTTCCATTGAACATTTGAGCTGCTTGGTTTAAAATTTAAAGGAAATTATAACTTTAAAAAACATTATTTGGTTTGTGATTTGTGCGTAAAAAAAAACATCTAATGACATTTATTCGCATATTGTTGTTCGCAGAGTAGTTCAGTTGCCGCGCGTTTTTGGGAGTTTTAATTAATGTTCCATATCTAGGCTTAAATAAAAACAAGCTCAGTTAATTTCTATGTATGAAACCAGACTTTATTTATGTTTATGACTTTATTTGGTTTGTATATATAAATGACATATGTGATCTGCGTAGGGTGGAAGACCGAATTAGAAGTAAGTGACGCGGGAGAGATGCTGGTGGCCGATCAAATGCACGAGAGCGGGAGACGCCAATAGAGACAAAAAAATAAAAGAAAAAATAAAAAAATTCCATAAATTAATGCCGGCAAAACATTCCGGCGGCTGCTTGACCCGACACATATATTACTCCGTTTTATAGCATGTAACGAACTGAGTTTGTGGGTCGTTTCACCGAATTTATATATCCGACGTGACTGCCCGAGCCCAGAAATAACACAGAGTGCTTCGTTTAACAATATTCCCTTTTATTAGCTTATTAGCTATGTTGCTTGTTTAGAATGTATCGTAAGCGGGAATCTCACTGGAGTTGACTCCTCCGCGGGTTCTTGCTGACTCTCCGCTCTTCCTCCCATCGGTCCCCGGTCATCGTTTCAGGTTGGTGCCAATATACACGCCTGAATCTTTCGCCCAACAGGATTGTTGGGCTAAGCAGCCACCAGATAGGCTAATTAGAATATTGATAATTTGTTTATCTACAGCGGCATTTAATCTTCTCTTTTTTCTCCCAGATTCGCATGCACTTTGTTGTCATTTGTAGCGCATGCGCTTTTGGGAGCTATGGAAGAGCTTTTGCGCCAAAGCTGTTCGTCTTGTTATATTTTTCGGTTATTAAAGGGCCGCTATTTTGTTTTATTGCGCCGAATTAGCTCCCAATAAATTGAATATAAAAATTGAACCTCGTCTTATTAATTCGGTCGCTATCAAAACGCTGATAGCTCAACAAAGACTTAATCCGTGTTAGCAGACCAATAGGCTCACCTCCCAGGCATACGCCGGACAGGATACGCTTCTGGGTGCCTGGCAGGATCAGGGTACAAAGGGCCTACCTACCCTATAGGTCACACCCCCGGTTGCGTTCGCCACTCGCCTCCAAACACCTGCGTGCCTACGTTCCGCAGGATCTATGGCTGACCAGAGGTTTGGCGTCGCGCTTCTTTCACTCTAGGTGATTCGATGTGCGTACGCCCCAGCGCCTGGATCAGGAGTGTCCTGATTTTGACCGGGGTGTCCCTGTTTGGTTTTATGTGCGGGCTTGAGTTTCCGAGCTGGTAACTGTACATTTGGCGAACCCCAAAGTGATTGTGCTTTGGAAAATAAATTGGTTAATTATTTTCCCTTGAAAATTTGAGGTGCGTGGCTTAAAAATATAAACATAAACAAATAAACAAATTAATAAATTAAAAAACATTATTCTGTTTGTGATTTGTGCGCGCGATATTAGACTCTGTTGACATACATACATACATACGCTGTTTACATACGCTGTACATACATAAGCTACATCTGCCTCTAATTTCGATGCGTCGATCGGCAGAACTTTCCAGGCTTTGCTGCCACTGCCACTTCTCACTTGTAGTGGAGGTTGTGCGGAGTGGCTTGAATTCCGGTCACTGTTCTCGACCTTGGGGGACACAAGACACATTTATAAGTCGGTCGAGAAGCTTCAGCGGTTGCGGTCCTGCCTTCGTGAATCTGCCTTGGAGACTGTTCGATCGCTGAAGCTCACGGGCAAAAATTATGACGTCGCATTGGAGCTGCTAAACAAAAGGTTAAGTAATCGCAGGCTTATTTTTCAAGCTCATGTTAATGAGATAATCGCCAGTTTTCTTGAGCAAAGATGTCGGACTTGCCGACGACATCATATGTACCTAACCTTGCAGTAGGACGGCGTAGGCCTCTTCATCCAGGTAACTTTGCATTTGTGATTACAAACTCTTCTGCAAGCATGATTTGTGATGGGCATTCTCACATAATAAACTCCTGCCCAAGGTTTTTAAGTTTGTCGCCTGTAGATCGTTATGCGAAGATAGGCGACTGGATTTTTGCCGTAAGTGCATCATAGTCTGCTGCATTTTGGTGCACAATTGTCCAGCTCAAGGCTAAAACCCATCTCCCAAGGCTTCCGCATCTATCGACGCTATTTCTCGTTTAGTGTCCACCCCCGTCAATTCTCTCGTCGCTATGGATCGTTTTGGTGATGTGGTGTTGCTCGCCACTGCCAATATTCTGGTTAGGAAACGCTCTAGATATTAACTGCCCTGCCGAGCGCTGCTCGATTCTGGCTCGCTGGTGCATCTATTCATTTCAAGGCTGGCGAACCAGCTGCAGCTGCGAAAGATAAGGTCCCAGTGTCTGTATCTGGTATCTGGCTTACAAAGGGAAGCATTTGTGTTGGCGCGACTCTTCAGTTGTGCTATCCGGGATTCGAGATGAGCCTGCCAGGTTTAACGTCTTTGTCGCTAACCACGTGTCAACCATCCAAAACCTGACGAGGTCCATGGAGTGGCGCTATGTGCCTACATTGAAAAATGTAGCTGATATCTTATCTCGTCGAGCCTTTCGTTCTTAGCTGATCGGATCCAGTGCATGGTGACAGGGGCCGCCCTATCCTTTAAAGGAGGACTGGACTGCGACGATAGTAATCGAGAAGCCAGCTTTAGAGCTTCGCTCTTCAATTTTATTGGTGATGTCGCCATATACAGAACTCGTGGCGACATGCAAATACGCTAACTCCTTTCCAGCTCTTCAGCGAATGTTTGCGTACGTCTATAAGGTTGGCAGACAGTTTCGGCATAATCGAATTACCGTTCATGATCCCAAGACGGGGAATCGCATGTTTTTGTGGGCAGTTCAGCGCGCTCATTTGGGTGGGACTATGCAGACAAAGGGAATGGTTGCCTCTTCCAGTTCGCTGGCTTCGTTATCCCCCTTTTTGGATCAGTTTGGATTGCTTCGAGTAGACGGGCGTCTCAAGAATACATCCTTGGATTTCGACGGTCGTGATCCAGTAATTTTGCCCAGGAGCCATCCAGTAACGCGAAGCATAATCCTTAGCTTTCGTGAGCACAGCCTGCACGCTGGACCTCGACCGTTATTGGCGATGATACTTTCTCAGTATTGGCCGATTTGAGGGAGCAGATTTGAACTGTGCTCAAGGCGACAAATAAGTGTGTGAGACCAAGTATCATTTTTACAGTGTCGTGGGCTCGGCGGTACTAAAGGACGACCATTTGCAGACGCAGGTGGTGATATTGCTGCAGTGATTAATTCGAGGCCATTAGTCTCTCTCTCTGAACCCTGCTGATCTAGATGTCCTGCCTTCTAATCATTTTCTGCACGGGGGCCTCCTTCTAGTTTCAGTAAGCCGTTCTATTCTCGTCGCCCGCTCTTGTGCATTCGGGCCACCTGCATATGCCGTCATGCGCTCGATAGCGATAGCTCGATTTGTCTCGATCTCTCGGTCGCTCCGCAGCACTAGGCGTTGAGCCGCGCTCCCGCGTCATTATTCTAATTCTAATTCTTCAAACCCCTTCACAGTCACATATGTGCATATGTCATTTGTATAAACTAAAAACAATTAAATAATTTGTATTAATACCTAGAAATTGAGCTGTGCTTGTTTTTATTAAAGCCAATATTTAGAACATTAAATAAAGCTCCCTAAAACGCTCGGTAACTGAACAGCTTCGTTTACAATAGCATATTAAGGCTGATTTTTCGACCCATAGATTAAAAAGTTTCCAAAGCTTTGATGTAAAAGATATATACATATAAGTTATTACCCGGCACTGCCAAGCCAAGCTACAAGGAGTGTCGGAATGAGGGCTCCCTTCAAATATAACGTGACCTTATTCGTATGCTTCAATAAGAAGGCGATCCATTTGGAGTTAGTCAAGGGCCTTTTGTACAGCTTCTTTGATAATCGATTAGCTATCGATTAACCTACAATTACACAGTGATGATGTCAGAGCTTTTTCCATGAGAAATTGGACCCGTACTAAAGAAGACTGCAAAAAAACATTCGAGCAGGATCTAAAAACCGTTTTTCAGCATAACCCTGCAACAAGTTAGGTCATAGACATTTTATACTAGCAGATAGTATCCAAAAATAAATATCCAAAAATATATAAAAAAGGTTTGATACTTCTGGTGCTTGCTTAACCCAACTTTGAATCCTATCAGTCAGCATATAGCTTTTTTTGCGTTCACACGTTTTATTTGCTGCTTATTTCGCCTCTTGTTTGTACTGAGTGCAGTGGTAAAGTTACTGCTTCGTGAGTGTGATTCGGCCCATATTGGTAAAAGTTAGTCGCTTTTTTCATAGATACCCTGATAAGATTATTGATCTCCCTGCAAGACTTCTTCTTCATATTCTTCGACTGGTCATCATGTTTTCTCTCTGCTGAGCCACCAACAAGAATCGGCGCTGTCATTAAATCCGATAACACAGGCCGACAATTTCCAACTTTTAACCTTTAGGCTCCCCTGAACCAAAGTCCAGAACAAACATAGGTTCTATCACCCACAGTTTCCGCGGTACACCTAAGAGAAGAAATCGATAAAATTTTACCATATATTGAATTATGTAGGCCGTGTAATGGCGATGACCATCATTGTTTCCAGTACATATCATTTTTGAAATGTATGTGTACCAACTAAAATTAAAAAATGGTATCTAGCAGAATCTAAATGGTTTTCATCTTCGCTTGTGGATCTCCAGCAATAACAAGGGGCATGAGATCGTGATGTTGGGAGCGCATCTTTGTTCTTCTCATATCTCTTTTTGATGAGCCGTCATCTGGGAGGCTGACCTCTCGTTCTCACTCAATATCTTT
This sequence comes from Drosophila pandora, assembly GCA_021223865.1. Lineage (NCBI taxonomy): Eukaryota > Metazoa > Arthropoda > Insecta > Diptera > Drosophilidae > Drosophila > Drosophila pandora. Next base: position 84,784 of record JAJJHT010001978.1, on the reverse strand, counting down.
CACTATCTCACTGTCTTCAATTTAAAATCTTTCGACATTACTCATAATCCAATTATTTTAAAAAGACGTTTATTTTGTTCGGGACTTTTTTGCGCTTAAAAATTCCTGAAAGCGTTTTTTTAAACCGATTTCAAAATTGCCGGTGTTTTTCATTAGTTTAAGGTTGTAGCTTTTGGAAAAAAATAAATCTTCGATTTTTTTTATCAAAAAGAACAACATTTTTACACAAAAACTGAAATTTTCGCCTTTTATTCTTGTTTTTAGGATTGGAAGATGAGCTTTCAACAGCATCATGAAGGGGCAGCAGGCACAATTTGTTGACTGCCCGCCTTGTAGCTCCGGAAGCCGTCCTCAGCGGCGCCACCCGACACCCTCCGTCTTCTCCGACAACCATTTACCCGGCAATGTCGGGTAACAACTTATATGTATATATCTTTTACATCAAAGCTTTGGAAACTTTTTAATCTATGGGTCCAATAATCAGCATTGATTTGCTCCAGTAAACGAAGCTGTTCAGTTACCGAGCATTTTCGGGAGCTTTATTTAATGTTCTAAATATTGGCTTTAATAAAAACAAGCACAGGTTCGATTTATAGGTATTAATACAAATTATTTTATTGTTTTGGGCTTATACAAATGACATATGCACATATGTGACTGTGAAGGGGGTTGAAGAATTAGAAATAGAATAATGACGCGGGAGCGCGGGTCAACACTTAATGCTGCGGAACGACCGAGAGATCGGGATAAACGATAGCGCATGAGATGCGCCATTTGGATCGTTGCTGCAAGAGGGTTAAAAACTCTTCCTTCCATCTGGACCAGAAACACTGCTGAAGAAAGACCAAGCATTTAGCTGACTTATGTTGAGTTTTGTCAGGTTTGGCTTACTGAAACTAGAAGGAGGCCCTCCGTGCAGAAAATGATTAGAAGGCAGGACATCTAGATCAGCAGGGTTCAGAGAGAGAGACTAATGGCCTCGAATTAATCACTGCAGCAATATCACCACCTGCGTCTGAAAAAGGTCGTCATTTAGTACCGTCGAGCCCACGACCCTGTAAAAATGATACTTGGTCTCACACATTCATTTGTCGCCTTGAGCACAGTTTTTCTCCCTCAAATTGGTGACATTGAATTCCTTTGCATCAAAATCACTTTGTCCGATCAATCTTTGTATGTTACCTATTCTTACATACCACCTTCGTCCGAACCGCCAACATACTGGCAACATTTGTCCGCTATTCGTTTGGTTTTCGATTGTCTGTCTGATGGTGACCAGCTGATAGCTCTGGGGGACTTTAATATCCCAGAACTTATTTGGTCAAATGTTGAAAATTCACCGTCTTTTCAGCTTAACTCCCACCACGACTTCCCTGTGGGCATGTTTGACATGTCACTCGGGCAAATTAACCACGTTAGAAATTCTTTAGGTCGGCTGCTGGACTTATGTTTCGTTTCTGATCCTAATGGAATTACTCTTTCCAGAGTAATTTGCCCCTTTCTGACCCTGAGGATCCAAATCATCCCACTCTTGAGCTTTCAATTGAAAACAACTCCTTAATTGACCTTAAGTCTACACTTAAATCTCATAAAGTTCGTTTCTTTCGTAAGGCTGACTTTATGAAATAAAATAAGCTAATTTCGGAATTTGATTGGTCTGATTTACTGGCATGCGACTTAACTTAGCATAAACTTAGCATTACAAAAATTGTATTTCACTATAAACTCATTTTTTGACATTTGTGTGCCGTGGAAATATCCGTCCGCTTCAACGAATCCGCCTTGGTATACAAGGCATCTTAAAAACTTAAAGAATTGTATGAGTAGACTTTTGAATAAACATAGTTTATCTGGCTGTACAGTTAGTTATTCTAGATACTTAGTAGCAAGGTCAAATTTCACCGTGCATAACGCAGAATGTTATAGGAGTTATATTCGCCGCTGCAGGATTCAGTTTACTCAGGATCCGAAGCAGTTTTATAACTTTGTAAATACTAAGCGTAAACATATATCTTTTCCCCCACTGCTTACGTTTGAAAACTCTTATGCGAACACTGATCAGGCAATGGCCGATCTCTTTGCACAGTTTTTTCAAACTACGTTTTCACCTAGCAGCAGCTCAGCTCAGCCTTACACTTATAATATCCAATTAGCCAATCTTATATTTCGCCCATCTTTCGATCAAAGTGGTGTGTTATCGGATCTTCTTAAGGTCAAGCCCGTCTATTCGCCTGGCCCTGATAGAGTACCAGGCTGTGTTCTGAAGAACTGCGCCGAAGCTCTCTGCAAACCGCTCGTTAAACTCTTTAATCTATCGCAGGAAACTTCGATCTTTCCCCTTATGTGGAAGGAATCCTTCATTATTCCGCTGCATAAAAAAGGGAAAAAATCCGACGCTGCTAATTATAGAGGCATCTCTAAATTGTCAGCAATTTCAAAGCTTTTTGAAAAACCTATCACTCCACATTTGCAACACCTATGTAGTTCAATAATAACTCCGGCCAACTTATTGGAGCTAACATCTTTTATCACGGATGGCTTCCGGAATGGCTTACAAACAGACGTCATTTACACTGACTTCAGTAAAGCATTTGACTCTGTTAACCATTCGCTTCTTATAAGTAAACTCAGTCTTTTGCGATTCCCAACTGATCTTCTTATCTGGATTTCGAGCTACTTATCTGGGAGAACCCAACGTGTTTTCTTTAAAGATGTTACCTCGCGTATAGTCCGCGCCACATCTGGGTTGCCCCAAGGAAGCCATCTTGGACCCCTACTTTTTACTCTGTTTATTAACGACTTGCCCCTTGCCTTAACTAATTCACTTGTACTTATATACGCTGATGACGTTAAGCTATGCCTTCAGTATAAATTCACTAGCGCCCAGTCTAGACTTCAATCCGATTTGGATAAACTTCAAAATTGGTGTTTAGCAAATAACCTAAAGCTTAATGGATCGAAATGTAAACTTATGTCTTTTTACCGATCTAGTCCTCACCAGGCTATGTACTTTCTCTATGGGAACGCCTTAGAACGATTCTTGAGTATTGATCGTGTGTCTGGAGTCCTCAATATGGAGTACACCAAGATCACATTGAATCTGTAAAAAAAAACTTCCTTACTTTTGCGCTTAGGGGACTTCATTGGGATGCAAATCTTTACCTCCCCTCTCATCGAAGTAGACTTTTACTAATCAACTTACCATCATTAACAAACCGTAGAACGATGCTGGGTGTCATGTTTCTATACAATCTTATTTATGGAAATATAGACAGCCAGCATTTACTAACACGCTTTAATTTTAACGTTCCTAGTAGAATGACTAGAAACTTTCGTCTTCTACTCCTCTATGCCCAACACGATCCGTTCAGGGTATTATGTTCGGACTACAATGGACTCTACCACATCTTGTCACCTTGCTCTACTGACAATCTTAAATCGCTTATATTAACCGCCTTATCTGTGCAACACTCTTCCTCGTGATATCTTTCTCCTACTTTTCGCTTAACTGTCTCGGATCTATTCCCGCGATTCGAGCCTCACGTCACGCGGCAGCGTCCCTCGGTCGGTTGGACGCGAGGTGGTCTGTACGTATGCAGTGGGAACCGCCCAAAAAAAAAAAATCGGCCAATACTGAGAACGTATCATCGCCAATAACGGTCGAGGTCCAGCGTGCAGGCTGTGCTCACGAAAGCTAAGGAATATGCTTCGCGTTACCGGATTGCTCCAGGGCTAAATTACTGGATCACGACCGTCGAAATCCAAGGATGTATTCTTGAGACGCCCGTCTACTCGAAGCAATCCAAACTGATCCAAAAAGGGGGATAATGGGGGAACTGGAGGAGGCAACCATTCCCTTTGTCTGCAACGACCCACCCAAATTTCATCACCCAAATGAGCGTGCTGAACTGCCCACAAAAACATGCGATTCCCCGTCTTGGGATCATGAACGGTAATTCGATTATGCCGAAACTGTCTGCCAACCTTATAGACGTACGCAAACATTCGCTGAAGAGCTGGAAAGGAGTTAGCGTATTTGCATGTCGCCAAGAGTTCTGTATATGGCGACATCACCAATAAAATTGAAGAGCGAAGCTCTAAAGCTGGCTTCTCGATTACTATCGTCGCAGGCCAGTCCTCCTTTAAAAGATAGGGCGGCCCCTGTCACCATAAACTGGATCCGATCAGCTAAGTACGAAAGGCTCGACGAGATAAGATATCAGCTATATTTTTCAATGTAGGCACATAGCGCCGCTCCATAGACCTCGTCAGATTTTGGATAATTGACACGCGGTTAGCGACAAAAACGTTAAATCTGGCAGGCTCATCTCGAATCCAGGATAACACAACTGAAGAGTCGCGCCAACACAAATGCCTCCCTTTGTAAGCCCCTAGACTGTGATCCCCAGCCATCATTCTTCCCAACAAATCAGTTCCAGCCTAACTACGGCAGACTAAACGTCTTAAGAAAAGGCGATACTCAAGATTTCGCACATAGAAGGCGGCTCGCAGCCCCTGGCGACCTGGAAACTATGTAAACACATGCTCCGTAGGCTTCAATGCTGGCGTCACAATATCCATGAATCTCCACGAGTGCACCTGACGTAAGCGCCAGCCGAGGAAATTCTGCACGTTGGATGTGACTGAAGCTCCGGCAGATCTCCTGCCACTCGGTATAAAAACCGTGAGGTAAGCTTTCATCCCAAGAAAGATGCTCTCGGCGCAGCTTCTGCAAGAATATTTTTGGCTTGATAACAACTCGACCAACACGTCCCAAAGGATCGTATAACCGCGCTATTGATGTTAGGACTGAGCAGAAAACGAAAGCGGAAGGATTCCAAACCAATCCTAACGTTTACGTGAAGTTGCTGCCGTCATCAAAAGTTAAAAAAGACTCCCGATCCTCTTCAGGCACTTCTTTGGGTTTTCTAGGTTCTCGATTATTACCCTCGTGTTTGGTATTCCTTTGGCGGATGTCAACTTCATCCAGATGATAAACAGTATCGAGAAAACTAACATTGTTAATAAAGCCTTCAAGACAAAGGAAAAGGTTACGCCTCGGGAAACGCCAGACATTAACTGTAAATTTTGGGCATTGACATCATCAACATATCCTAGCAAAGGTCGATAACCGGTTACTGTTATGTTGGTCAGTACAGGTGGTAAGACTTGCAGTATAGGCGGTGAATTTCTTGTCGCGGACTGTGATGGTTTCGGTGTTAAACTGGACAATAAAGGTTCCTTCCAGTTGATAGTCTCTTTCGGATGTTGTTATTAAGCCATTATAGTTGGAGAGGAATAGTGTCCCAATACTCCATTGATCCGCCATACTGCTCCTTGCCGCAGGGGAACGACGGGCGCGTCGTACTTAAATATGCTGATGTGAGACCGACGAGTGTAAGACTTGTGGAACATCGTGATCGAGAAGAAAAGAATGCTTATATTAAACAGTGCAACAGTGATTCTGAACTTTTAAAGTGACATAGTAGGAATTGTTTACCTGGTCGAGTATAAATCTTGATTTATTGGTAACAAAACAGTTTTTGGGACTCTTTTGAGCATGAAAATTCCTGAACGCGTTTATTTTAACCGATTTCAAAATTTCCGGTGTTTTTCAATAGTTTAAGGTTGTAGCTTTTGAAAAAAGCTTAAAAGATCTTAGATTTTTTTAATTAAAAAGGACAACATTTTTACACAAGAAACTGAAATTTTCGCCTTTTATTCTTGTTTTTCGGATTTTGATGCCTGTTTTTCGGTACAACTTACAAAAATTCTGTCACTCATGCTACATATCAATGTTGTCTCATTAATACTGAGTAAAACGAGACAAATTTTATTAAAAACTTATGAAAATTGATGATGTTGCCGCCGATATTTAAATTCTGCTTCGATCCCTTCAATATGGTCCTATTAGAAAAAAAGAAGGGATTTTGGCTTATATGGGTGAACGGCCACACAACTGATCTACCGTTACATTGCGATACTATCGACCGGAGAAAAAAGACAAAGTTTTTTAAAGTTTTTCTTTTCCAACTTGTAGTTAAATAATAAATAATAAAGTCGAATTACTAAAGAATTTGTCAATACTTATTGGTTGGTCGAGCCAACACATTTGTGCCGCAATATTTCTTTAAAAAACTTTACTTCAACAAACGCCAAATAAGCGAAAGCCAACAGACGCCTGAATTTCATCAGAAATTGTGAAATACCCGAAGACATCTGCACAGACGCCCACACATGCACATACGTACATGTAAAAAAGGCAATCTGAATGCAACCTCGTGTAGTACATCACAAAAAGTTAACAGGTCCTAACAAGGCAAACGCAAAACAGCACCATAATAGAATCGTCAACATCAAATACACAATTATACATGAATGATACAACGGTGTGTAACATATGCAAAAAAAGTCGGCTAAATAGCGGTGTCCAAAACTGGGTCCAATGCGACATATGCAAGCTATGGTTTCACTTTGCCTGCGCTGGAGTCGATGCCAACATAAGAGAGCGTCCGTGGAAATGCACATTCTGTAAGGAAGTGGAAGACGACGTAATTTCAACTTGCAGCGATTATCCAGTACCACCGCATCCACAGGAAGTTCAATCCATTAATAGCGCTAAGTCTGCGCAAGAACAGCTGGATGCCTATCAACCACAAATTCAACCCAACAAGCAACAAGCCTTCAAGTTAGCTGAGCCGACAAGCGCCCCGAGCAACAGTAATCTAATGCTGGCAATGCTTGAAGAGACGCGTGAAGCTGAAAGACAGTACATTCATCAAAAGTATACCTTTCTTGCCCAGCAACAGGGAGTAAACACAATCCCCTTCCCAGAGATTGGACCAACTACTGCACAACTAGCCGCAAGACAAGTCTTGCCAGCGGATCTTCCCCCATTTAGCGGTAATCCAGAGGAATGGCCCATGTTCATAAGTATGTACGAAAACAGTTGCGCTGTAGCAGGCTTTTCGAACGCAGAAAACATGCTGCGGCTTCAAAAATGCTGCTGATACCAACACTGGTTCCAGAAGTCATCAGTACGCTGAAAACATTTTTTGGACGACCTGAGCAAATCCTCGTTCGACTGATAGACAGGATCCGTAAAATCAACGTGCACAAAGATAAGCTGGAGACACTAATAGACTTCGCCATGGCAGTCCGCAACGCCTGCGCCACAATGGAAGCTTGCCGGTTACATAGACACATGGACAATCCAATGCTGCTACGGGAACCCGTTGACAAGTTACCTACTCATCACAAATTAAGCTGGGCTATGCATCAACGCTGCGATTCGATTCCCATAATACAATCTTTCAGCGACTGGCTATATAAACTAGCGGAAGCAGCCTCTACCGTACTACCCGGATCAAGCGCAAAGACCAACAGTGTAAACACCCATTCACAAACTCGACGAGGATCGTCGAACGAAGCAACTTTCGATACGGAGGTCGATCTCCAGGAAGAAACCAGAGCGAGCCAAACGTGCATTATGTGTAATTCTACTGAACATACCGCCGCCCAATGCGAAAAATTTAAGCTGCTAACTGTTCCAGAAAGACAAAGAATTATAAACGACTCTCGGGCTTGCTACAGATGTTTGAAGGCCCATCGCCATAAATGTTTTTCCAGGAGCGACTGCGGAGTCGACAACTGCCAATCCAAGCATCACCCGTTACTTCATAGAGATCCACCTCAATCAGAGCTAGTTAGTGCTCATCATGAAGAAGGCATTATGGAAGAACAATACTTCCGAATTCTGCCAGTCACTCTGTATGGAAAAGGAACTTCCATTAATACATTTGCCTTTCTGGACGAAGGCTCATCAGTAAATCTCATCGAAAGCGTACTCCTGAAGGATCTAAAAATTGCCACAACAAATGAACCGCTATGCCTACAGTGGACCGGCGGCACCACCAGAATGGAGGATACTTCAGTGAGAGCGCAACTTCAAATATCAGAGACTGGAAATTCGAAAAAGATGTGGCTTAACAAAGTGCACTCTGTTAAGAAGCTGTCATTACCAAAGCAGACCGTTGATGCAGACAAACTATGCAAAAGGTATAAATATTTACATGGATTGCCTCTGAAATCATATTATAACGCAGAGCCTATGATTCTTATCGGTACTAACAACTGGGCATTAGCAGTTCCCAGAAAAATCCGTGAAGGAAGACGCAACGAAGCCATCGCCTCAAATTGTGCTCTAGGATGGGGCATCCAAGGAACAGGAAACTCAAGCAAACATGTTTCTCTACATCACTGCGAATGCAACTGGGGCGAACTCGACAAAGCCATCAAGGATAGTTTTAATGTAGACCCTATAGCTCCACGAAAGCTTCAATCGGAAGATGACAAAAAGGCCATACGCATTCTTCAAGACACTTGCAAAAAGGTAAATGGCCGCTACCAGGTTAGTCTTCTTTGGCGAGATGACCGTGCTACGCTCCCAGAAAGCCTTTCAACTGCTTTAAGACGCCTGGAATGCCTGCGGTCAAAAATCAAGAGAGATCCAGAATTTTTCGAGCGAGTTCAAGACCAAATCAACAATCTTGTGTCTAAAGGATATGCAATAGAACTAGAACCTGCAAAAATAAATAAGGAAGAACATCGGGTATGGTATCTCCCAATTTTCATCGCCTTAAATCCTAATAAACCTAATAAAGTACGATTGGTTGGGGACGCAGCTGCAAAAAGTCACGGGAAATCTCTTAACGATTTTATTTTAAATGGACCCGATTATCTAAATCCACTCGCAGAGGTTCTTATGGCATTTAGTGTTGGCCGTATCGCCGTGTGCGCCGACATTGCAGAGATGTTCCATCAAATTACCATACAAGAAAGCGATATGCAAGTTCAAAGGTTCTTATGGTTCCATAACGACAAAAAAACCCCAAGGACCTTCGTCATGCGTTCGATGACATTCGGAATTTGCTGCGCACCTTGTATCGCCCATTATGTACGCGACAAAAACGCAGAGGCATCAGCAGTCAAGGATATTCATGCGAATGCAGGATTCACAATAAGAAACTGGATCTCAAACTCCGCCGCGGTTATGCATCATTTTGGAGAGCGCCAATTAAACACCCACAATCCAAAGGAACTTGGTGGACCTGAAAAGGTTCTCGGTATGTATTGGGATCCAAAACACGACGTTTTTAAGTATATATTTAGGTTCGCAAGACTTCAAAGAGATGTCCTGAACGGAGACGCTACACCAACCAAGCGAGAAATCCTGCAGGTACTCATGTCCGTCTTTGATCCACTGGGCTTAATCTCTTGCTACACAATCGGCCTAAAGATGCTACTTCAAAAAGTGTGGCGGTCAGGCATAGACTGGGATGAGGAACTTCCCGAAGAGCTACTTCAGTTTTGGGTGCAATGGAAAATCGTCCTTCTACAAGCTACTAAGTTGGAATTTCCCCGTCACTACTCCAGATTGCTACCAGAAGCAGAGCAAATCGATCTACATACCTTCGTAGACGCCAGCGAATACGCTTATGCCGCATATCTTCGTATAAAAAAGGAAAACAATGTCGATACAGTCATAGTAGCCGCAAAATGCAAGGTTGCACCGCTGAAACCCGTCTCCATTCCACGTATGGAACTCCTGGCAGCCGTTATGGGAGTCGGACTAGCAAAAAAAAACAAAAACAAGCGAGGTTTACAAATCGATAACTGCACTTACTGGTCAGATTCTAAGATTGTTCTTCAGTGGCTAAAAATCGACCCACGCAATTTCCAACCCTTCGTCATGCACCGAGTTGGCGAGATCATTGATAATACTACCATTAATCAGTGGCGCTTGGTTCCAACAAAAGAAAACATAGCAGATTTAGCCACAAAAATCGTGAAGGCTCCAGAGGTTTCTCGATGGATTAAAGGGCCCCACTTTCTTATCCAGCCGGAGGGTGAATGTCCAGAACCGGACGTGTCCTTCAATGAAGAAACAAGCAAGATTGAATTACGTAAGCATGTACTCATAACAACCAATCTAAAGAATTTCGAGTTTGCAGTTTACTATTTTTCGGACTGGAAACGCTTATACAGGGCTGTGGATAATTTCCTCCTATATATCGAGAAGCTACGTGCCAAATGCTGTGGCAAACCTTTGCCTAAACGTCTAAACCCTGACATCGTTCGCTCAGCCAAGACATGGCTATATAAACAGGCGCAGTTTGAATTGTATGCTGCCGAGATCACCTCTTTAAAATCCAGATCATGCATCAATAAAGCCAGCCCGCTTATCGCCCTAAACGTATATTTGGATGCATCAGGTGTCATAAGTGTGCAAGGCAGAATGAACAAATTGAACCCAGCAGGTGACGCCATCGTACTGCCCAAAAAATCACGGATTACCTTCTTAATCGCCAAGGATTATCACGAAAGATCTCATCACATGCTCCATGAGACAACAATAAATTTGATACGTACCGACTTCTACATTCCACGTCTGCGAGTTCTTTTTAAGGAAGTCCGAATGAGTTGCCAAAAATGCAAAATCATAACCGCCTTACCTAAACACCCACAAATGGCCCCTCTACCAGCTGCCAGACTCGCTTCCTTTGAGAGACGTATACCGGAATGGACTACTTCGGCCCGATCCTTGTCAACATTGGAAGGCACAAGGAAAAGCGTTGGGGAGTTCTGTTCACGTGCTTAACTTTGAGAGCCGTGCACTTAGAAGTAGCCTACAAACTCGACGTTAGTTCCTGCATAATGAGTTTAAAAAACTTCATGGCACTTCGAGGAATACCGAAAGAAATCTACTCAGATAACGGCACTAATTTTAAAGCCACAGAAAAGGTAGTGAAGGAGGAAATAAAAAGGATTAACTTCGACAATATAACCATACTCTATGACGCAATTATATGGAAATTCAACCCTCCGGCAGCGCCTCATATGGGAGGAGCGTGGGAAAGGCTTGTTCGATCTGTTAAATCAGTCCTAAAATCGATCTGCCCAACAAATAACTTTAACGACGAAACTTTACGAACTGCCTTAATGGAAGCTGAAACTATTTTAAATTCCAGACCATTAACCTTTAATTAACCTGAAGAGGCTTTAACCCCAAACCATCTACTCCTGGGATCACCGAGCGGTTACAAGCCAATGTTAGAAGACAACACTAACCTGAGGCTACGATGGCACCAAACGCAGCTTTTCGCCGATAAATTTTGGAAGCGTTGGATAAGGGAATACACGCCTACACTAACCAGACGATGCAAGTGGTTTACCAAACGCCCACCGTTAGCCATTGGAGACATCGTAGTTGTCGTCGACGATCAACTTCCCAGAAACTCGTGGCCCAAAGGACGCATAACTGACGTAGTGATTGCCAAGGATGGACAAGTACGTAGGGCAACAGTATGGTCGCGGAATGGAATTATGATCCGCCCAGTAGCCAAAATAGCAGTCCTTGACGTCGGCTTAAAAGAAAGTGAAGATCCGAAGGACGTTCACGGGGGGGGGAGAATGTTGCCGCCGATATTTAAATTCTGCTTCGATCCCTTCAATATGGTCCTATTAGAAAAAAAGAAGGGATTTTGGCTTATATGGGTGAACGGCCCCACAACTGATCTACCGTTACATTGCGATACTACCGACCGGAGAAAAAAGACAAAGTTTTTTAAGGTTTTTCTTTTCCAACTTGTAGTTAAATAATAAATAATAAAGTCGAATTACTAAAGAATTTGTCAATACTTATTGGTCGGTCGAGCCAACACATTTGTGCCGCAACAATGAAGTTATAACGCTTTTCCCAAAAAAAGTCAATTTAACCTAGCGAGAGCTCCGGAGAAAAGCGAAAAACTGGCATAAAATCCGAAAAACAAGAATAAAAAGCAAAAATTTCCGTTCTTGTGTAAAAATGTTGTCCTTTTTGTTTAAAAAAATCGAAGATCTATTTTTTTTTCAAAAGCTACAACCTTAAACTATTGAAAACCCAGAGCACTTTTGAAATCGGTTTAAAAAAACGCGTTCATTTTAAGTGCAATTTTTAAGAGCAAAAAAAGTTCATTTTTTGTGCAATACGGGTATACTCGGAATTTTTTGAAACTTTAAAGTCTATAAAGACCTAAGAATCAAAGGATAAAGCAATTTTTGATTTTTTCAAAACTTAAACTAAAATCAAAGGCTTGGACAACATTTAGGTCTGTTAATTAATCAAATATAATAAGCATAATACAAAGTTAAACCAAATGTATTTCAGATCCCTGAAGCGGTTTTCTTTATGCAGAACTAAAATTAATTTTATTTCTGGTCCCATACGATCATATTTTAGAACAATTAATAAAATAAAAAAATATCTATAATATATTTTTGAAACAAGAGAGGAAAGCTAACTTCGGCTCCGCCCCGATATACCCTTGCAGTTAAAGTTGTGCCATTTCCGATCGTTCAGTTATATGGTGACTATAGGATATAGTCAGTCAATCCTTATGAAATTCGGCAAAACACATTATTTTGTCCATAATAAAATCTGTACCAAGTTCCATCTTTCGAACTCAAAAAACAACAAAGTTATGCCAATTCCGATCGTTCTATGACAGCTTTAGCATATAGCCGGCCGATAAATAATATATTTTGACCAAATATAACATGTGTGGAAAGTCCCAACCCTCTAACTTAACAACACCAAAGTAATGGCATTTCCATCAATCAGTTATATGGCAGCTATAGGATATGGTCGACCGATTTGAATCAAAAGATCTGTTGGGCTAAGCAGCCACCAGATAGGCTAATTAGAATATTGATAATTTATTCATCTGCAGCGGCATTTAATCTTCTCTTTTGACTCCCAGATTCGCATGCACTTTGTTGTCATTTTTGTAGCGCATGCGCTTTTGGGAGCTTTGGAAGAGCTTCTGCGCCAAAGCTGTGCTTCTTCTTGTTGTAGTTGAAGAGTTGTTATTGACGGGCCGCTATTTGTTTTATTGTGCGGAATTGGCTTATTAATTGAATATAAACTATCAAATCTCGTCTTTAATTCGGTCGCTATCAAAACTCTGATCGCTCAACATTGGTGACCCCGACGTGATCGCGCCCGAAGTTCAATCAGTTTAATTGCCCGAGAAACTGAAAAAACTGCGGTACGAAAACCTAATAAACAAAAAAAAATAACAAACATCTCTTGGTTTTCGATTTGATTCACACGCGCTGGAGATTTGCGGGATGGAGTCTGGATGTGGAACTATTGGATCTGCTGCCGCAAGCCGGGAAAGGATGCTGCGGAGAAGAGCAGAGGTGACCTGCCAGGAGATGGAGGCGCTGCATCATAAGGTGAAGGCTGCAGCGCGGAATGAGGATGGCACCATTGTGGCGCTGGAGTCAGTGGAGAAGCGTTTCCGTGAGCGGTTCACCGCGCTTGAAGAAGAGTTGGAGGAGCTTAACTTCAGCGAGATCGGGAGTGACCTTTATTGGAGATTCTCGCAGCTGGCGACTGATGTGCAGGTGGACATTCAGGTGGAGGTTGCCAAGCACTCCATTAGAATTGCTGCCCACTCCACACTTCTCGGCGGTGCCGGTGTCTCACCCATGCCATACAAGCCAGCCCCCTCCTTACCAGCGTTGCCGATGCCAACATTTAGCGGCGGCTATGTTGACTGGCCGGATTTCTTCGCCCTGTTCAAGGCCACGATTGACAGCCATCCGCATCTAACAAATATGGAAAAGCTCCGGTGGCTCATTTCATGCCTGCGCGAGTCAGCTTTGGAGACGGTGAGAGCGCTGGAAATTAGTAACGCGAACTACGATGTGGCTCTAGACCTATTGCGCAATCGGTTTAGTAATAGGCGATTAATTTTCCAGTCTCACATCAACGAGATCCTGCAGCTTCGTGTGGTCGAGCCAGGTTCTGTTGCTACGTTGCGGGAGCTGTCGGATCGGTTCAATGGGCATATGCGGGCTCTCATGAGTTCCGGATCAGCTGCCGAGATCCAAGGATGCTTGCTCATCCAGATTGTCCTTCAGAAGTTGGATCCGGCCACAAGAGCCAAATGGGAAGACACTCTCGCCGGAAACAACGACAGCCTTCCGTCTTGGGAGTCCATGGCACGATTCTTGGAGCAAAGGTGCCGGACTCTTGAATGCGTCGACTTTTCTTTGGCTGCGTATCCACCATCTAACCAAGTGGGCTGAGGGAGATCTTCGAATAACCGATCGTCATGCATGATTATCAACGCCCGTCCAGCTCTATGCGCCCTGTGTGGTGTTTTGGCGCACCCGCTTCCTACATGTCCAAGCTTCATTGCCTTGCCACTTAGTCAACGGTACGACGAAGTGCGACGGCTGACCCGCTGCTTTGTATGTTTGGAGGATGGTCATTTTGCACGCGGATGTTCAGCTGCCCGTTGCCCAAAGTGCAATCGCCGACATCATGCTTTGTTGCACCATTGCGGGCAGCTGCCCAGCTCAAACAATTCCCCACTACTACGAAGCTTGGGTTCCGCCGTTGGTGTTGCCGTTGCTACCCCACCGTCCCAGTCAATCAACACGGTCTTGACGCAGGATCGCCCTACTGAAGTGCTTCTGCCAACCGCCAATATCCTCATCCGTGGTCGATCAGGTGCCTTCCTGCCTTGCAGGGTGTTATTGGACTCTGGTTCACAAGTTCACCTTATCTCATCGCGGCTGGCAAGTCAACTTCAGCTTCGTCGCACCAAAAGCTGTGTAGCGGTCGCCGGTCTCGTCGGCACTGAGTTTGCTACGGATGGATCCTCCGTTAATGTGTGTGCGAAGTCTCGACTAACCACATATTGTGCGAACCTAGAGGCGGTTATAGTGTCTCATATTGCGGACTGTCAGCCCAGCCTTAAAATTGATATTTCGAAATGGAAGATTCCTCACGGCGTAGCGCTGGCTGATCCCAACTTCCACAGACCGCAAGGTGTGGACCTGCTAATTGGAGCCAGCCTGTTCTTCAACCTATTGTCAGTTGGCCAAATCCAATTAGGTCACTGCCTCCCAGTTGTCCAAAATACACTATTTGGATGGGTGGTTTCTGGACGCAATGGACTATCGCGGGATGCTGGATTGCCCTATGCAGAAGGAGAAGAGGAGAAGAATCAACGTTCCGGACCCCCTGCACTCGTTAGGAGATCTCGACTCCCGCATTGGTCTATTGGGGGGAGCAATGCATGGTCAAGAGTTTGGAAGAAGTTGGTGTGCCTTGTTCGCCCTGTGAGTTCTAAATCTTCTTAATGGAAAAGACGTGTCTGCTGCCCTTCTAAAATTGTTATTGAAGGCCCACCCTTCAATAGGGGGGAGGATGTTGGGCTAAGCAGCCACCAGATAGGCTAATTAGAATATTGATAATTTATTCATCTGCAGCGGCATTTAATCTTCTCTTTTGACTCCCAGATTCGCATGCACTTTGTTGTCATTTTTGTAGCGCATGCGCTTTTGGGAGCTTTGGAAGAGCTTCTGCGCCAAAGCTGTGCTTCTTCTTGTTGTAGTTGAAGAGTTGTTATTGACGGGCCGCTATTTGTTTTATTGTGCGGAATTGGCTTAATAAATTGAATATAAACTATCAAATCTCGTCTTTAATTCGGTCGCTATCAAAACTCTGATCGCTCAACAAGATCGAATGGTTGTTTATATTTCACTAGGGACTATTATGAATGGGGAATCCTTTTTTTCCAAGTTCGTCAGTGGGTGGTCAATATCGGCGTATCCAAATATAAATTTCATACAAAATCCCATTAAACCTAGAAAGAACTGAACTCCTCTGATGTTTTTTTGGACGACTTACTGCTAATATTTCGGTCATTGCATTAAATTTCCGGTCAGACACGTACAGCTTCGATGAGATGCAACAGAAAATGTATTCGTGTCGGCATAAAAGCACATTTCTTCCCCTTGATATATTGAATAAGATTATATTGTGAAGTCTTTTTGAGAACTCAAGCATTGTTCTGGTGCCTCGGCGTAAGTAATAATATCATCCATGTACAACTGATAGTGAATTTTTGAATCCAAATGGCGCTCTGTTGAATTCAAACCCTCTTTGTCACGAGGGCTGTTGACGTTCTTCTGCGAATGTCATACAAAATGGCAATTGAAACACTTCTTGGTGAAATCGTGGCCCAAGAATGCATATGACTCATGTCTGTGTTGCGAATTACTAAGAAATCTTACTCAGCTTTGATTTCATAAACGTTTACTTCGACGCAAAAATATTAAACCAGCTGCGATTCTTTATTCTAGATTCTATATTCTTTATGTGGCTGCTTCTTATGTCGACTCCTTTTATTTTTTTGGGTTACGTGCTGTTTTATTATTAACACTTTCGATCCTGTGACAAAGCATAGCACAGCAATGTTGTTTATGTTTATCATCCGAAGGTGCATCACTCCCACTCTGTTAGAAAAGTTACGTGAGATATGTCCCTCTTGGTTGCAACCTAAGCACTTTCGCACTGCGAAACGGTTTCTCTTGATACTCCTTCTGCTTGGTCACATTTTAACGATCGTGGATTTCAAACTGTTTTTTCAGTTCCCCCAGCCACTTGCAGCGCAGCATTAAACAATTTTATTTGTTTTCAATGGCCAACCCACACAGCGTGTTGACCACATGATTGATCAGCGCCATATTCCGTCTTTGTGAAAGTCGTACGCCACGTCATTTCTTACAAAAATTGTAAACCACTTTACACTGTGAATTGAGCATTCTCTTACATTTTCAAACGCTTCCGTTGAAATTTTTATTTCTTAGCCTTAGACTTGATTAAGCAAGTTCTGCCGATCCTTTCTCTTGGAAGATCTTCCAACCCTTGGGACGTCCAGGGCCTCGCATTGCCTAATGGAGCTGTTTTTATTATTTTTACTTATTTATTGTGTTTGTTTTTAAATTCTGTCCCGCTATCCTTGGCTCTTAGCCAAGGATTAAATTCTGGCTCTTAGCTTGGCTCATTATTCTATTTGTCTCCACGGCCCGTTATCAACGGTCCTTCGGTTCATTGTCCTTCTGACCGCCAATGTTTGTCCGTAGAGCGTTATGCGGCCACTATATCGAACTCGAACTCGCGGGAGTAACTATAGCTCCCGGGGTCGTAGTCAAAGAACGTATAAAAGTCTGACTAATTTTATTTGGATTCTGCAAGGGACTGCTCGGGTTAAACAGGCGCTTTCTGTGATCAGGCTGAGGTTGATGTGAGATACTTGAAGTCCTGGTTTGGTTATCCTCAAGTACAGATGGTAAGGGGTTTCGGCTGATTCCCTATCGGCAGGTCCTAATGGCGGTTTCACGGCAGCAACACTTAGCGTACGTATCGGCAGGACCTACATATGGTCCATTTTACGGGAACAACAATTGAAGTAGGTTAGGTAAAGAGAGTCTTACTTGTGGTCCGTTTCACGGGAGCAACACTCGAAGTAGGTTGGGTATTTAGATTCCTACTTGTGGGTCGTTTCTCGGGAGGTAGGTTGGTTTTAAGTGCTGTAACTTAAAACTGAGTAACGATACGATTCACACTGTATTTGGAACTATTGTGATCTTTTATAAGATTAGATAATTACATAAGTTGTTGCTTAACTATGATTACTATGTAGTAGTTGTGGGTCTGCTGACTCAGATCGCACGGTATTGGGTTTCTGCTGAGCTCGCTGTCAGTCAGTCAGTCATTCTTAGAGGTGGGTTATTAGGTCTTGGCACTAGGTACCAACATTCTCCCCCACCGTATTAAAGACGACTTATTCTACCTTGACATCAGGAACTAATTCCTGACGCACTGGCCCCATCACAATCCATCCAAGCGCGGTATTTTTGAGTAGTGCCTGTCCTTCTCCCAAAAATACCTGTTGTGGCCTCATAAGCTGGGGGACGAATTCGGCGCTGCGTAAATTCTGGATCGCAACTGAGGTGAAATATTTCTTGGCGCTTGAATATGGTGGGATGGTTTATTGGGCATTATTTTCAGGAGTACAACTTGATTTGTTTTTGGATATCTGTGGTTTAATATGATACGGTCACCACAGCCCCTTTTTCGTGATCTTTTAGTTGTCCCTTCCAGTGCAGCGATGTTCAGGGTTGATGACTCCGATTGTAGTCTCAGTGTGTCAGCCATCCTGAAGAGGTCCGTCTGGTCCATGTATTGCTACTTGGGCGGTTGGAAACGGAACGGTTGGCTTATCTGTAAGCAGGGCTGTGGCTGAACACACCTCTCGTTATGAACTGGATCGAATTTGAGGTAATTTTGATCACGAATATATCTACTTTATAGGGAGATGTGTCCTTCACTGCGTTGCACACTTGTGACCAAAAATCTAATATCCTCTGCAAGTGGATCAAAATGGCATCTAGTAATTACCACATGTTTGGAATACTCATCGAAAGATGTAATCTCCGACTTTGAGATTTATTTTTGTGCTTCTATGATTTTTCCCCAATGATTTTTCTATGATTTTTTTCAATCATACCGTGTTTTTATTTTGGATTTAAGTGAAAACTCAAAATAATTTTTATTGAATTGAATATTGAAAAGTCATGCCGATTTCCTACTTTTTGTTCTGGACTTTGGTTCAGGGAAGCCCAAAGGTTATGAAGCAGGTAAAATAATGCATGGATATTTTTTGCTGACGTCCTGTGATTTAAAAATAATTCTTTGTAAAACTTTGCAGGGAAATTCACAAGAATTTTGTCACTTGAGCGCATTACGATATACTGTTCTTTAAAGGCTCTTTCAAAAAATGAATGACATATGTACCATCATTTATTTGGTCACATTGATCCCATTCCATTGGTTCATTGGACTTTTCACAAAGAAGTGATTTTTAAATCACTCAAAACAAACGTGGGTGGCACCCTGAAGTAAAATTCGTTTAAAATTTGAGTACAACTTTTTTCTGTGGCTGTAAGATAGACAGGATAGTTCGTTGTACATATTTTTATATGTTCCAGGATTCAACCCAATGTTAATAAAATTTTAAAGAAAGATGATGTTGGAAGTGATCGTTCCAATAAGAAAAAGTAATAAAGAAGCCTTGAAGACTGACGCACTTAAGAGGGTCGTACAGCAAGTTGGTGTTTAATGTGTTGGTCCAGCTGATAAGTAGTAGAAAAAAAATCACGTCTTGTCCTTGAAAAGATTTTAGAAAACAGGTTTTTATTTAAATGTCATATATTGATTAACAAAGATTCAAAATTAAGAGATATTGTTGGAAGTAATGTGGTTTCCGCAATAAACCATAGATTAAGGCAGTTTCCATAAAATTTGTAACTTAAAAATATGTATTTGTTTTATATTAATTTTTATAGATATGTTTTAGACAATAATATAAACACTAAAGAAAATTACTTTCAAGGCATTAAATTTTATACAATTTTCTAAAAAAAAGCATTTTTCAGTCAAAATGGGGATCTTAATAATAAATATTAATTCTTAGTTTCGATTTTATATTAGAGATTTTATAAATTACTTATTTGACAATATGTAAGATTGTCGAGTCTTTTTTACAAAACGTTTGTTTTTATTTTTCTGAGTTTAAGTTTAAAAATAACCCAAATATATGCACAATAGAGCTTGAAAAAATTGGACAACAAAATATTTCAACGAAGTCCGAAAAAACAAAATAAAATCACTTTAATTTTCGAAGTTTTCAAAAATTTTCAAAAACCAATGTCACTTTTTGCTTTTATAAAATAACGGAAATATCAGAAATTAAATTACTCAACAAGGAAGGAAAGCAAACTTCGGGCGGAGCCGAAGTTTATATAGCCTTGCAGTTGTGCCATTTCCGATCGTTCAGTTATATGGCGGCTATTGGATATTGTTGGCCGATCCCTATGAAATTTGGCAAGTTTTGCCCAAAATAGAATCTGTACCAAGTCCCATCTTTCTAACTTAAAAAAAACAGCAAAGTTATGCCAATTCCGATCGTTCAGTTAAATGGCAGCTATAGGATATAGTCGGCCGATACTTATGAAATTTGGCAAATAAGATTATTTTATCCAAAATAGAATCTGTACCAAGTCCCACCTTTCTGTCTTCGTTCTATGACAGCTATAGGATATAGACGGCCGATTCTTATGAAATTGTGCACATAAGATATTTTGGTCAAATATAACATAAGTATAACAAGTGATAACCCTCTTACTTAAAAAACACCAAAGTTATGGCATTCCCGATCAATCAGTTATATGGCAGCTATAGGATATAGTCGACCGATCCCGGCCGTTCCGACTTATGTACTACCTGCAAGAAAAAGAAGGATGTTTGCGGGGTTTCAACTCGATAGCTCTAAAACTGAGAGACTAGTTTGCGTAGAAACCGACAGACCGACGGACATGCGTATATCGACTCAGGAGGTGATCCTGATCAAGAATATATATACTTTATAGGGTCGGAGTTGTCTCCTTCACTGCGTTGCACACTTTTGACCAAAATTATAATACCCTCTGCAAGGGTATTATGACTTAGGATTTTTTTTTTAATATTTTAGAGTGGCAAAAGAACATCTTTTGAGGTTTTTTAAAAAAGTTTCGTATTTTTTCTGCTGACGATAAGTTTTTCCTTACCATATAGAAAGACTGCTTATCAGCAAATCAAAATCTGTCAATATAATTATTTAAATATGTCAATAAAAATATGTTAAAAATATGTCAAGATAAATATCAATAAATATGAAAGCTGTCAGATTCTATATTGGTCTAATTTAAAATGATACTAGCACTGTGGTTGAACAAATTTGGCTTATTAATTGCTTATTTCACTATTAATGGTACTGTGTAATATAAATTGAATAACTATGTTTTTGATTAAAAATTTTTATATAAATTTTCAATTACGCTATTTTATCAAAAAGGGAAAATAATTTATTGAAGGGCCCTGTCTGAATTATTTTTCAAACTTAACCCTTAATTTTTTTTAGGTAAAAAATGTTTGTGATTATTTTAGATACAAAACATGTTACATGCGAGTTATGTCAATGCCACCTTTTATAGACTCTCTTCTCAATAGGAGTTTGGTATCATTTTCAATATCTATTGGAGAAATTCCCGCGCTTCGGTCATTTAAATATGGGGCTTCTTCCTCCACGATTTTTTCCAGCAGCGCGTCCCCTGAGCTATTCAAACCTTAAAAAAGTAGTAATTTTAATCAAAATATAAAATTGAAAACCAAACTTTTGCACACCACCTCTGCCAACTAGAAGTCCATTGTTAATAGATTCAGTAGAGCAGCAATCGACAGTAGAAACATCCGTGGGCGAATTTTTTTGTAAGGCAACGGCCTTTCTAGCATGACGCGTAGTTAGAACACCCGTTTCAACATCTCTTTCAAGACGATGACCTGTATTGAAGATTATTGGTCCCAGACTATTCAACGTATTATTTAAATTATTACCAGATCGTGATCGAGTAAGCTGACGTTGAACATAATCCTCAAGGTCTTCTTCCTCTTTTCTACTTATAAGACAGTTCAAAATTAATAAAAATAATCCCAATCCGAAAGAAAAAAGGCCAGTGCATGTTACTTCGTTCCACCAAACAGCACTTGAACCTAAATTAATTATTATTCGTAAGTATTATTTTTAAGAATTTGGCTTTAAAGTTACTTACTAAAAACGGTCCATGACATAGTTTCATCTGGAATTATGCCAGCTCCACATAAGAAAACTCCAAAAACGATAAAAACAATGCCAATATGAAGCATTCCGATACTAGTTACCACCTGTTACGAAAATTATAATTTGGAATTGGTGATCAAGAAAATACTTGCCTAAAAAATGATTGACTTTAAAGCTCTTTAAGTTAAGTTAAGATGATAGGCAGTAGAATGGGTTTGGTTGTGGTTAGAACCCGTTAAAAAGTGACAAGATTATTATGAATAGACAGCTCGTCACTACGTTAGCCACGTTATTCTGTAAACTACTTAAGCTAAAATAGGAATATGGTAAAATAGGGACTTTATAAAGATTTTATTTAGTGCACAATAATCAAATCTTACAAATTTCAAAGGATCAGCCGATCCTATAGCTGCCATTAACTGAACAATCTAAATAATTACACAACTTTGCTTTTTTTGAAGATAGAAGGTTGGAATTTTTTTAAATTTTCATCACATGGAATTCATTTTATAATAAAATTCTCCAAGATCGGTTAATTACAGCCGATACGCTGGAAAGGTATATTAACTTCGTCTCCGTCCGAAGTTAGCTTTTCTTTCCGGTGGTGGCTATTTAAAATGTTTTTTTAAATTTTGTGTTGGTAAATAAAAAAATTTTTGGTAATATAGACGAAAAAAGGTTTTATCTTTGAAAGAAACTTCAAAAATATTTGTTGGGACTTGCGCCAGCATAAAATATTTTAATTATCAATAATTAGTTCTCTCAGTGTAACTAGCCGCCGCGGTCCACTAAGTGCTCGTTATCAGCAGTTCCATCTTCTTTGATTCTACCAGATTCGCATGCGCTTTGGGAGTTATGCACTTGTATTTTGAAACTGAGCTTTGGTAGAGTTTCTGCGCCCAAGCTCTTAGTTATGCACTTGTATTTTGTATATTGACCGGCTACCTTGTTTTGTTGAGCGGAATTAATTCCAAATAAACATTGAAATCGGACAGTCAACCCATGGCTTATTAATTAAAGCTATAAAAAGCTGGCGTTAGAATATTATATAGCTCAAAAGTTTATTATCTTTATACCCTTGCAGAGGGTATTATAATTTTGGTCAAAAGTGTGCAAGGCAGTGAAGTAGACATCTCCGACCCTATAAAGTATATATATTCTTGATCAGGATCACCTCCTGAGTCGATATGAGCATGTCCGTCTGTCCGTCTGTCTGTCGGTTTCTACGCAAACTAGTCTCTCAGTTTTAGAGCTATTGAGTTGAAACTTTGCACACATCCTTCTTTTTCTTGCAGGTAGTCCATAAGTCGGAACGGCCGGGATCGGTCGACTATATCCTATAGCTGCCATATAACTGATTGATCGGAAATGCCATAACTTCGTTGTTTTTAAAGATAGAGGGTTGGGACTTTCCACACATGTTATATTTGACCAACATATCTTATGTACAAAATTTCATAAGGATCGGCCGACTATATCCTATAGCTGTCATACAACGATCGGAATTGGCATAACTTTGGTGATTTTTAAGTTAGAAAGATGGGACTTGGTACAGATTCTATTTTGGACAAAATAATCTGATTTCCCAAATTTCATAAGGATCGGCGACTATATACGATCTTCTATATATCTAATAAAATAAGATGCGTGGCGCCACCTAGCGGACTGCGACTGAACTGCAAGGGTATATCAACTCCGGCTTCGCCCGAAGTTAGCTTTCCTTTCTTGTTTACTTTGTTTTAGTTCACAACGTTTCTTTCAAATATAATATAATTCTTCTTGAGTTATCGAAGAGTAGGAAGCCATATGGACTACGCAGCTATTAAAGGTCATAAAAATGCATTTGGAGCAGTTTTAATAACACAGGCCAACAGCAAAAAATCTCCACGCATAATCTCACCTTAGGGGGCCCCGTAGCCTAGCGGTTAGTACGCTAGCTCGCTAAGCATGAGGTTGTGGGTTCAATTCCCACTCATGACAAGTGCATGACCCTACACTTTCGGCTTGTAATATTTATACTGTGTAATTGTAAGCAATTCATAATGGCCTCTTGCTAGTTCAGCGGTAGCGTATTTGCCTACCAAACAAGAGGTCGTGGGTTCGATCCCGACCCCCGATAAATAAAAAAAATTATGAATTATTATAATTTCGCATGATATTTATGAAAAAGTCAAAAGCGGCACTCCCAGATGTCGACAAGTGGCAGCCCCACTACATGGGATAAGGCGCGTCCGGCCAATCACCGGGCCGAACGAAAATAACAATGATTACAAGAACAAATAAAAGTACAATCGAACCAAATGACAGTCCAAAACCGATGACGACCCTTCGCATCTCGAAACGGACACGAATTGGACAATGGAACGTTAGGACTCTGATGGAGCCATCCAGATTGGCGCAGTTGGAGAACGAGATGGACCGACTGCAGATCGCAATTGCTGGCATCAGCGAGATGAGATGGAGTGGGAAGAGAGCAACAACAACATCACAAAGTAATCTAGTGTTGCATAGCGGAAGCAGTGATGGTGGACGAAATGGAGTAGGGATTTATGTGTCGAGGAAATTTAAGCAGACACTTATCTCCTGGAACCCCGTCTCTGACAGAATCATCACCGCCAGATTCCGATGCAACGCCAGGCACATCACCATCGTGCAATGCTATGCCCCAACAGAAGACGCCAGCGATGACATCAAAGACGACTTCTACAACGCACTCATCTCATCTCTCAACAAGGTCATAAGAGGCGACATCAAGATTCTCATGGGTGACTTCAATGCGAAAGTCGGCCCCAACAACACCGGATTGGAATCAATCATGCCGGCATGGTATCGGCACGCGAAGTGACAATGGAGACAGGCTGATCGACTTATGCCAGACCTTCCAGTTGGTAATTGGAGGAACAGTATTTCCCCACAGGGAAGTTCATAAATATACATGGACATCTCCAGATGGAAATACCCGCAACCAAATCGACCACCTGTGCATAAGTAAGAGATGGAGGCGTTCGCTGAGAGATTTACGCAATAGGAGAGGCGCGTCAATAGACAGTGACCACGAGCTTGTAGTTGGAAAGATCTCAATCAAACTCCAACGAATGCACACTGCCACCAGGGCCACAAGAAGACCGACCCCCCTGAATATACATCGACTCAGAGATACTACCCTATCCTCCAGAATGGCAAACGCAACAACGCGAACAGTTGACACCACAGCGGAACTGCCCTTGGGAACAAACTTTCAGACTACTGAGAAGTACCGCAGAGGAGATGCTTGGCACGAGACAACGCAGCTGCTCTGAATGGATCTCGGCGGACACATGGGAACTCATCAGCAGCCGGAATAGACTCAAGTCGATAGCGGATCACGACGGCAGAGCCAGAGAAGAACACAGGAAACTCTGCAAATTGGTGAAAAAATCAGCTAGACGCGACAAGAGAGCCGTACTGGACAGCATTGCAGAAAACGCAGAAAGAGCAGCAAATACAAACAACATGCGCTCACTGTACCAGTTGATA
The DNA here is from genome assembly GCA_021223865.1 of Drosophila pandora. Classification (NCBI taxonomy): domain Eukaryota; kingdom Metazoa; phylum Arthropoda; class Insecta; order Diptera; family Drosophilidae; genus Drosophila; species Drosophila pandora. The sequence continues at coordinate 59,708 of JAJJHT010001978.1, read as the reverse complement.
GGCAAACTATCTGGAAGCTACCAGAGGCAAACCCAACCCATTCGAGACTCAGACGGTAGGCTCCTAGTAGACGACGATGCTCAACTTGAGAGATGGAGGCAACACTTCATTGAGATCAGCTGTACAGAGCAACCAGGCAACACACAGCCCGACTTCAGAAGTATCGTACCCAATATCAGCGTTAGGATACCCCCAACCCCTCCCTCAATCAGAGAAATACGAGATGCAATCAGGAAGTTAAAGAGCAACAAAGCGGCTGGAGAGGACGGCATATCTGCCGAACTCCTCCAGATTGACCCGCAACTAATGGCCGAAACATTGCACCCGCATTTCAAAGATATCTGGGAAAGTGAGCGAGTTCCTGACGCTTGGAAGAGAGGAGTAATCGTTAAGCTACCAAAAAAGGGAGACCTCAGTGACTGTAACAACTGGCGAGGAATCACCCTGTTGAACACCAGCTATAAAATACTAGCGACCCTGCTGAACGAACGACTTATGGAGAAACTAGAGCCAACAATTCGAGATGAACAAGGAGGTTTTAGACCACTTAGGAGCTGCGTAGACCAGGCAAACACGCTACGCACAATAACCGAACAAGCCGTGGAATGGCGTTCGCCACTATACCTTCTATTCATCGACTTCCAAAAAGCGTTTGACTCAATAGACAGGGCGGCGATATGGCGTGCACTTGCAAGGAAAGGAGTGCCAATCAACATCGTAAACATAGTAAGAGCTATGTATGATGATCCGGACCTGGCAGTACTGCACAACGGAAAAATCAGTGCACCTTTTCAGACGAACACTGGCGTCAAGCAAGGCTGCCCTCTATCACCCCTACTATTCAACCTGGTGATTGATGAGATCATGAGAGAAGTAAGCATGCATCGACGCGGGATAACTTGAAGCTTCACACAACACCTTGAAGACCTAGACTACGCCGACGATATATGCCTCCTATCACACAGACTCATCGATATACAAGCCGAGGCGTCCGACCTCGAGAAGACAGCCAACGCAGTAGGCCTCTCCATCAACGCATCAAAGACCAAGGCGATGCGGTTTAATAACTCCAACCAAGGTAGCATCACCATCAGCGATAAAACAGTCGATTTCGTCGACCACTTTACCTACCTTGGCACCATAATATCATCCAGTGGTGGAGTGGAAAAAGATGTAGAGAGCAGACTGTGCAAGGCAAGATCTGCATTCGGAAGATTGCACCGCATTTGGAGAAATCAGCAAATAAGTAGAAGAACAAAGCTGCGGATCTTCAATGCGTGTGTAAAATCCATTCTTCTGTACGGAGCTGAGACGTGGCTAACCTCCCAAAGGATGATGACAAAGCTGCAGTCATTCATTAACAAGTGCCTCAGGATCATATGTGGGATATTCTGGCCCAACAGAATTTCCAACAGTGACCTGTGGCGCAACACAGGGGAGGCTCCCATCCATCACCAAATCAAGAAGAAAAAATGGAAATGGATAGGTCACGCACTCAGGAAGAAAACAGACAGCATAGTCAGGAAGGCACTGGATTGGAACCCACAGGGAAGCAGAAGAGTGGGCCGCCCCAAGCTTACCTGGCGCCGTACTATAATGCAAGAATTATCCCGCAGCAACATCACGTGGGATTACGCTAAGCAAACTGCACCAAACAGAGTCAGGTTCAAAGTCCTTGTAAATGCCCTAAGCTCCCAAGCGGAGTAATAGGAGAAAAAAACAAAAAAAAAAAAAAAAATTTCACCTGCTCCATAACCTTTAAGCTCTCCTGAACCAACGTCCAGAACTAACATAGGTAACATCACCCACAGTTTCCGCGGTACACCTAAGAGAAGAAATTGATCTAATTTTACCATATATTGAATTATGTAGGCCGTGTAATGGCGATGACCATCATTCTTTCTAGTAAATATCATTTTCGAAATGTATGTGTACCAACTAAATGAAAGAATGAAATCTAGCAGTCGGAGTTGAAATCTCCGATTTTCTACATTAATTTTTGGTCTTCTATGATTATTTCCAAAACATTTTCCTATGGAAGATTTTTATTTTCCTATTGAAATCAGAAGATCACACCAGGTTTTAATTTTGGATTTAAGGGAAAACCTTAAAAAATTTTATTTCGCTTAGAGCTGTTGCAGCTATATTTGTATCCAGCCTCATTCCGGATGCCACTATGGATGATGTCAGGAGTCACCTCTTAAACAAACTTAAGGTAGCTCCTAATGAATTAACGGTCTTTAAGTTTAATAGAGGTCCTATCCTCTATCAAAATTGTAATTCCTGAATCCTACTTTGAAAAAGCACTTGATCTGTCAGCCTGGCCTGAGCACAGTATTATTCATGAATTTTTAACCAAAGACCCTCTAACTCCCAACTATACCGATTCAGCTCCAAAAAACTGAGTAATAACGTATTTTCTTGCTGCTACCAAAACGTTCGAAGTATTCTGGGTAAATTGAGCCAATTTTTTACTAAGAGTGCTTCTTTTGATTTTGATGCTATTGCACTTACTGAAATCTGGCTTAATTCCTCTGTCTCTGACTATGAAATTTTTGTTCCAAAGTACACTGTGTTTTGAATGGATAGGCCATCTTTCGGTGGTGGTGTCCTCATTGCAGTTAATAATAAATACTCAGCTGAACTAATCTCTTTCCCGAATCAGTTTGGAATCGAGTTTATCGCTGTAAAAATAACTGTTGGCCCGTCTCATTTTTTCATGACCTGTTCCTATATAACTCCATCGGTTGAGACTATTAAGTTCGTTTTATCATTAGTCAATGACTCTGATTTTTTCCTAATTATGGGTGATTTCAACCTTCCCAAAATCTCCTGGATCCCGTGTGAAGGTGACAATTCCTTGCATGCCAGTTGTCATAACGACTTTATTGATGAATTAATTGAAATTGCTCTTTTCCAAATTAACCCCATCCTTAACATACTTAGCAGATCTCTAGACCTCATTTTCTCTAATATGATATCCCCTGTGACTGTAAATAGGTCTTCACCCCTATCGCTTCCTGAGGACGTACACTATTGGTTTCAAATGTTTCTTAAGTCTGGATCTTTGTTTCATCAGACAAACTTTCTTTACATTCGCAACCAGTTTATTATTCTTAATAATCAACTTTATAAGCGTTACATCGGAAATTGAAAAATCGGAAACTTCCGAAATGATCCGAGCTGCTGGTATTCGTTTGTCAATATGAAACGTATATCCAGTCTTTTTCCTCCTTCCCTAACTTTTTTCAATCAACCTATTCGTCCGATCATATGATTTAAATTCTATATACCCTTAGAAAATTCCGAACGTAAACAATTTTTACTTGTCAAAATTTTATCTTTTTGATGTTTCTAATGCTCTTTTAACCTTGGATATATAATTTTCTGCTGGTCCCCATAATATTTCGAGCTGTATTCTCAGGTACGGCTCCGATATCCTAAGCTACCCTCTTACTACCCCATTGAACTTATCCTTGAAACTTTTATGCCTTCCCAAGAGATGGAATGAAACTTATATTATTTCATTTCATAAGAAATGTCACGACCTAGTGTCGTGAGCTATGCTACTACACTTATGTAGGCTGATGATGTCAAGCTCTGTTTTTCTTTCTCTGACCACTTCGTTCATAGACATCTGCAATTTGACCTTGATGAAGTATTCTTATGGTGCTCTAATAATCTCCTCTCACTAAATTGCTCAAAGTGCAAAATAATGATGTTTAATCGTAGCATGCCTCATGTTATATCGTACTCACTTGGAAATCAATTTTTAGATCGGGTTTGCTAAATGAATGATCTTGGAGTTCTTTTCGATCACAAGCTGTCGTTTAATGAACATATTTCTGTAACAGTTAATAAAGCCAGAGGAGAACTTGCTTTTATCAAGCGCTGGTCAAAAGAGTTTGATGATCCTTCACCACTAAAACGTTGTATATCTCTTTGGTTCGACCGATCCTGAAATACTGTTCATGCGTTTGGAGTCCGCAGTATATGGTTCATCAAAGAAGTATTGTATCAGTGCAAAATAAGTTTCTTTTATTCCCTAAAATATTTAAAGTGGGACTCAGATGGTCTTCTTCCACCATATCGTTGTCGGCTAAAGTAATTGGACCTGCCACCATTGCAGGTACGTCGTACTTATGCTGGGGCCATGCTCCTTCATAAAATCATTCTCGGTCAAGTTGACTCGAAACTTTTACTGGAATAGATACTTTTTTCTGTTCCAAACAGGTCAACCAGGCCCTTCCGACCCCTTTGGTTACCAATTTCCAGACCTAATTTTGCTGATCATGATCCTTTTCGCGTTATCTGTAAAAATTATAACCTATTGTCACATTTATTTTCCCCTGAATTATCCCTAGATGTTATAAAATATAAATTAATTGTTTTTCTATTAGAATAATTTGCCTAACTCTTAATTATAATAACCTTTAAAAAACATTTTATAAATAACAGTTAAATGTTACATTCCATAAAAAAATGTTCAGTTACTGAGCGTTTTCGGTAGCTTTATTTTTTCTGTTGTAAATATTGCCTTTAATAAAAACAACCACAGTTCGATTTAAAGATGTTGATACAATTTTTTTAATTGTTCTGGCGTTTCTGCAAATGATATATTTACATATGTGACTGAAATAGAATAATGACGCGGGAGCGCGGGTCAACGCTTGATGCCGCTGAGCGAACGAGAGATCTCGCGAGAGAGCGAGACAAGCGATAGCAATCGAATGCACGAGAGCGGGCGACGAGAATAGAACGGGCGACGCGAACATAAATATAAAGAAAGTGACGTCACGAGTTCAATAAATTATTGACGGCCAAGCTTCTTTCCGGCGGCTACTTGACCCGACATACTGCCCCCGTTGGAAGATGAGCTTCCAACAGCATCATGAAGGGGCAGCAGGCACAATTTGTTGACTGCCCGCCTTTTAGCTCCGGACGCCGTCCTCAGCAGCGCCACCAGACACACTCCGACGACCATTGCCGTTACCTTCGCCAGGGGCCACTTCATTGGAGGGAAGTTTTCGTCCTTCACCAGCACGATGTAATTTACTGCTATGCCTTGACCAGGGATGCGCCATTTGGATCGTTGCTGCAACAGGGTTAAATACTCTACCTTCCATCTGGACCAGAAACACTGCTGAAGAAAGACCAAGCATCTAGCTGATTTAGTTTTGTCAGGTCTGGCTCACTGAAACTAGAAGGAGGCCCTCCGTACAGAAAATGATTAGGAGTCAGGACATCCAGATCAGCGGGGCTTTCATAAAGAGGGACTAATGGCCTAGAATTAATCACTGCAGCAATAGTGTACACCTGCGTCTGCAAACCGTTGGCCCTTAGTACAGCCGAGCCCACGACCGTGTAAAAATTATACTTGGCGGTTTTAACAGCAGCTTCCCATAATCCGCAAAAGTGGGGAGAACGGGGAGGGATAAACTTCCCTTCAATGGTCTCTGAAAGACAAAAATCCAATACAGCTCTCTGGTGCTCGTCGCTAAGAAATAGTCTCTTTAATTCGCTCAACTGCTTTTTGGCTCCAACAAAATTGGTGACGTTGTCGGACCAGATCTGTCGAGGCTTCTTCCTGATAGTAATAAACCTCCTCAGTGCATGCAGAAAGGCGGCGGTAGACAGATCCCTCACCAGCTCTAAATGGACGGCCTTGTCGTGAAACAAATGTAAACGCGGATGTAACATTATATGGGAACCTTGTTGCGAAGCTCCAACAAACGTGGCTTCATCCGAAAGCATCTCACAAATTTATTTGTTGCCTTGAGCACAGTTTTTCTCCCCCCAATCGGCCAATACTGAGAACGTATCATCACCAATAACGTTCGAGGTCCAGCGTGCAGGTTGTGCTCATGAAAGCTATGGATTATGCTTCGCGTTACCGGATGGCTGCCGTGCAAAATTATTGGGTGGCGACCATCGAAATCCAAGGATGAACTGAGACGCCCGTCAACTCGAAGCAATCCAGACTGATCCAAAAAGGGGGATAACGAACCCAGCGAACTGGAGGAGGCTACCATTTCCTTTGTCTGCAACGTCCCACCCAAATTTTATCACCCAAATGAGCGCGCTGAACTGCCCACAAAAGCATGCGAGTCCCCGCCTTGAGATCATGAACGGTAATTTCTTTATGCCTAACCCGTCTGTCCAACTTATGATGTACGCAAACACTCACTATAGAGCTGAAAAGGAGTTAACGTATTTGCAAGACGCCACGAGGTTTGTATATGGCGACTTCACCAACAAAATTGAAGTGCGAAGCTTTAACACTGGCTTTTCGACTACTACCGTCACAGGCCACTGCTCCTGTGTTTTTATCAGATAGGGCTGCCCCTGACACCATAAACTGGATCCGACCAACTCAGTAGGAAGGATTTCCAACGTTCCTTAGTGGATTTTCCAACGTAGGCACTTATCGCTACTCCGTGGAACTCGTCAGATTTTGAATGGTTGACACGCGGTTAGCGACAAAAACTTTAAACCAGACATGCTCATCTCGAATCCAGAATAACACAACTGAAGAGTCACATCAACACAAATGCTTTTCTTTGTTAGTGCCTAGACTGTGAACCTCTGCCATCATTCTCGCCAACATTTCAATTCCAGCCTTACTTCGGCAGAGTTAAAGTCTTAAGAAGAGGCGATACATAGAAGGCGTCACAATGAATCTCCACGAGTGCCCCTGACGTAAGCGCCAGCCGAGGAAATTCTGCACGTTGGATGTGACTGAAGCTCCGGCAGATCTCCTGCCACTCGGTGTAAAAACCCTGAGGTAAGCTTTCATGCCGAAAGATGCTTTCGGCACAGCTTCTGCAGGAATATTTTTGCTTTAGTAACAACTGGACCAACAAGGCCCAGCGGATCGTATAACCGCGCTATTGATGATAGGACACAATGTCGAGACGGCTTCGAAGCAGCTGATTACTGGAAGGATCCCAAGCCTCCTCCTCCTTGGAGCTGCCATCAGAAAAAAGATCATCGACGTAAAAATCTCCAAGCAAGATTTCCGATCCCACTGGAAAGTCTTCCACCTCGTCCTTAGCCAATTGGTGCATCGCTCGCACAGATTGATAGGACGCAGGCTTTGTTCCATATGTAACAGTGTCCAATTTATATGTTTGTAGCTCCTCCAGAGGGGAATCTCGCCACAGAATGCACTGCAAAAAGCTGTCAGACGACGCCATCCTCACACAACGGTACATCTTACAAATATCGCCAGTCAGCGCTACCGGATGCGAATGAAACCCCACCAGGATGTGAAAAAACTTAGGTTGGATGATCCCTAAGCAATCTCGATGCGATCTTAACCTAGGTTAAGATACTCCTTTATAAAGGCCGAATACTGAGCGCGCAGTTCGGACTGATGTGACAGTTTCCTCTCCAACGAATGGGGCGACGTAGAGCCTGTGAGTACAAATCACCCAATAAACCGGAGTTATATTTTATTGGTAACCTGACTGTATAGGCACCACCTTCTAACATCACGAAGTTTTGAGCAAAGTGACTCTCGCAATCCAGTTCTTCCTGTGCCTTTCCGCCTTCACAATCGGATCGGTGCAGGCTTCCACTTCCCAGAACTGTCGAAGGAGTTGATCGAGCCGCTCATCTAAAGGGCCCTTTCGACAGATCAGTCCCGACCGCTCAGCAGCCATGAGAACCGTGCCATTGTCGGGACCTTCGCCTCAACAAACAACCCAACCGAGCCGAGATTTTTGGATTGAGGGAAAACGAGGAGACAAATGAATTTGCCCGACACAAAGCAGCTCGTAAAATAATTCAGCTCCAATTAGCTCACTGAGGCTGGTGAAAATGAAGATCTGCTAGCTTTACAATGAATTGCAATGCCAAGATCGGTGCCCAGCTCCAAGGCACTTCCGGCATAAATCCAACCGCCTAACTTCGCCTAAACGATCGTCAGGCACAAGCTTAAAAAGCTTGGGAAGGAGTTTATTATGTAAGAATGGCCATCATAAATCATGCATGCGGAAGAGTTGGCAATCACAAATGCAGAGTTACCTGGATGAAAAGGTCTAAGCCGTCCTACCGCTAGGTTTGGTGCTTACGATATCGTCGGCAAATCCATGCTCTCTAAAGTCCGGCATTTTTGCTCAAGAAAACTGGTGATGGACTCTCACGTTGGAATGGAATCCACGGAATCCGAGTCAGCTTGCATTTCCTTCCACTTGGCATCATCAACCTTCTGAAACAGCACTTGGATTATGATGTAGCTAGCAATTTGCTTCGTTGTACCCATGCTTGCCAGGGCCATATGCGAATTAAATTTGTCTGAAAGCTCGCGAAGCCTCGTCGCCGATGCGGATTCTATGGCCCTCATTATCATTCATTATCTCATTAACATGAGCTTGAAAAATGAGCCTGTGTTTACTTAACCTTTTGTTTAGCAGCTCCAATGCGACGTAATAATTTTTGTCCGTGAGCTCCAACGATCGAACAGTCTCCAAGGCAGATTCACGAAGGTAGGACCGCAACCGTTGAAGCTTCTCGACCGACTGATGAATGGGTTTGTGTCCACCATGGTCGAGAACAGTGACCGAAATTCAAGACACTCCGCATAACCTCCACTAAAAGTGGGAAGTGGCAGTGGCGGAAAAGCCTGAAAAGTTCTGCCAAACAATGCATCGAAATTGGTGGCAAAAGCGTTGATCAGCCTCAAACTCGCCGGAAACAAACTGGAGCGCCTAATAATCTCCTGATACAGGATGAAGCGTACCTCCCTCGCCGCATCGTTAAAGTTGATGCGCAGATCGCTCATGAGTTCTTCAACATCCATCAGGGACAGCTCCTTGTGTGTGCTCTTGAAATCCGCAACGATTCCCTCCAATTCGCTGAGCCACACATTAAACATCGCCTCCGGAAATGTCTCCACTGATTTTAAGGAGGACAACCACCCTTGAAAATATATGTATAGAGGAATACTTTCCTTCCAGGAGAGGCACAATCGAAAAACGGATTCATTGTCGCAACAAAAAATTTATTTAAGTTTGTTTATTTTTTGTCATCTCACGACCCACTGTGCAACTTCTATATAACGGGGTAATATATGTATGAGCGATTGTAGCACTCTGCAACTAGCGTATGTCAAAAGATGCTAATATTTCGCGCACAAATCACAAACCAAATACTGTTTTTTAATTAGTTTATTTGTTTATGTATATATATTTTAAGCCGCGCAGCTCGGCTTCCGTTTCCGTTTTTCAACGGAAATAATTTAACAAATTTTTTCCTAGCCACAATCACGTCGAGGTCACCAAACGTTCAGTTACTAAGCGTTTTAGGTAGCTTTATTTTTTCTGTTCAAAACATTGCCTAACAACCACAGTTCGATTTAAAGATGTTGATACAATTTATTTAATTGTTCTGGCGTTTCTGCAAATGATATATTTACATATGTGACTGAAATAGAATGATGACGCGGGAGCGCGGCTCAACGCTTGATGCTGCGAAGCGAACGAGAGATCCCGCGAGAGAGCGAGACAAGCGATAGCAATCGAATGCACGAGAATAGAACGGGCGACGCGAACATAAATATAAAGAAAGTGACGTCACGAGTTCAATAAATTAGTGCCGGCCAAATTTCTTTCCGGCGGCTGCTTAACCCGACAAAATAAAAAAAATAAAAAATAAAATTTGTTTAGGTGGTTAAACTATTTTTTTGTCAATTAAATCGGATTTTTTCATCTCATATTTTTAAAAAGTCACGGCTACAATAGCTGCGTTTTGAACATAGAAAAAGTTTTAAAGCACAAACCAAAAAATCGAGCATCCCCATTATCGCTTGGAAGGATTCATCGTCGCTCCCGTACTTGAAAAGTAGAGCTACATTTATAGAGCTATATATGAAAAAAATGTATACAAATTATAAATATATTTATATAAATAAACAACTGCCTGTGGAAAAAACTAAAAGAAAAAATATTGTTTGCTGAGTTAATTTAATCTCACATTTAATCAGAAAAAATTGGTGTCTGCACAAATTCTTAATATCACGACAAAAAAAATTGCGTGCACTCCCTTTCACGTTATAATACGATATATTTTATAACAAACTGTTTTGCGCTGTTGGCCCTAGCAACAAATGCAGCGGCTAGCTCACAGAGTTTGCGGATCGCTCCACCGAGTTTATAGATTCGACGTGACTGCCCGAGCCCATAAATAACACAGGGTGCTTTGTTTATTAATATCCTTTTTTATTTATGTCTTGTTTACAAAGGGTGAATCTCACCGGAGTTGGCTCCTCCGCCGGATCCACGCTGACTCTCTGAATGTTGCTGCTCGGCTCCGCCGTTCGACCGCTCGTCTTCCGTCGTTTCCCGGTCAACGGGTTGGTACCAATATACACACCCCCGAAGCTTTCGCTCAGCAGGACGTGTGGTCTTGGTTTCTGGTGTCGGCTCACGGTTCCTTCAGTTCGGACTCAAGTGCTTCAACTGTGGCGCCTATGCTGCTCCTCTCCTGCCGCTGTCGCTGCTCCCGTTGCCGCTCTCGTTGTTTGTGTGACGGTTTTTCCGCTCCCGTCTTTGTCCCTGCTCCTGTCGTGGATGTCGCCGTTGATCCGCTCCCTGTTGTCGCTGCTCCTGTCACCGTTGTTCCGCTCCTCGTTGTCGCTGATCCTGTTGCTATGGGCGCCGTAGATACTCGTTTTAATTGGCTTACTGGGTCTGCACTTTCGCTGTGGCCGGCACCCAATACGTGTTAGCACACCAATAGACTCACCTCCCAGGCATACGCTGGGCAGGCTGACACAAACTCAAACCTTTGCCTTACAGCAATGTGAGCGAACGGACTGCACTGGGCCAAAAAATGGTCTTGAACGTTGCAATAACTACAAGCTGGTTTGGTGTTGCCAGAGGAGCAAGCCAACGAACTAAGTTGCTTGCTAAACCCAGTTTTCTCTTGTTTTTGTTTGCCAGTCTCTTCAGCGGACAGGTGCTGGTACGTATGATATAATATTTTTTCGAAGTCTGACCACAGCGGCAATTCCTCATAATCCAGTTACTCTTACCATTCGCCTCGTTTAATTTGCCACCGCCCTGCCGCCAGCCTATCCCACGGACCTTCTCAAGGACCCCCAAGGGATCTTAATATCCACCGTTCTGAGGAGCTCATGTTTGACCTACGCGGTTCGTGAGGTCGCGCACGCACCAATGTTGAAATAATTTATGATTTCCGAGGCAGCCGCATCAAGGAGAGGGAAGGAAAGGGTGTTTCAGGAAGAGAGAAGGGGTGTTTCAGAATCCGCCCATTAGCCGACGAGATCTGGCCGGACACCGCGTGCAACCCTATCTCTCATCCAATATCACCAACGATGCCACCTCAACACTGCAAATATTCGTTACAGTTACAATTATTGTTGAGCTATCAGCGTTTTAATAGCGACCGAATTAATAAGACGAGGTTCAATTTACAATTCAATTTATTATGGGTCAATTTAACCCCAAAACAAATGCAGCGGCCGATCCAAACAACGCCGAATATGCAAGTGCACAAAACCTAAGAGCTTGCGCAGAAGCTCCACCAAAGCTCCCAAAGTGCATGCGCTACAAAAGAATATGGAACAGCTGATAACGGGCAATTAGTGGACCGCTGCGGCTAGTTACACTGAGAGACTTAAATAGAAATAATTATGATATTTGATGCTGGCACAAGTCCCAACAATTATCTTAATCATAAATTTATCTGGCCATAAATTTACTTTTACCATAATTACTCTCGGTGACCTGGAATGCTTTTATGGTCCATATGGATATACCAGAGAGGCAAGAAATTAATGATTAAATTAATCGGTAACATGAAAATTTTTGAACTCCGAATAATTTCCACTGAATTTTGGTAATGCCCAACTGGGAAGTCGAGCTCGAGCTGGGCCTGCAGAAATTGCAGTAGCTTGGCGGGAGTCTTCAGCTGTATTGAAGGCATTACATAAGGACATAATTCTTGCCTTGGTTGTTATTGCTAATTCTTCCAACTCGGCTCCAAACGAAATGGATGAACGTCTCGATCTGGTCTTGCAACTTATTTGCTTTAGAAATTGTTTCATCAAAACCTGAACCCTGCACTCTAGCGCTCAAATTAATAAAATTAAATAAATTTTTAATTTTAATTTCGACACAAAACGAAAACGACAATAATTAATAAATTTAATAAATATTACTTTTTTTAAAATTGCTATTTTAAAGTAATGCGGCGAATTGTAATTAATTTTAAATGTTTTTATTATTTTTATACCCTTGCAGAGGGTATTATAATTTTGGTCAAAAGTGTGCAACGCAGTGAAGGAAACATCTCCGACCCTATAAAGTATATATATTCTTGATCAGGATCACCTCCTGAGTCGANAGATATACTTTCGTGGGCTTTATGTTGTTGTTCAGATTGAAATTGTTCGGGTTTCTTTCTCAATATTTCTCGAAAATGCTTTAAAAAGTCGCGTGTTCTGTTTTCCAGTTTACATTCTTTAACAAATTCGTTAAACAAACTTAAAAAATCTTGGCTTTTCTTCTTGTTATACCCTTGCAGAGGGTATTATAATTTTGGTCAAAAGTGTGCAACGCAGTGAAGGAAACATCTCCGACCCTATAAAGTATATATATTCTTGATCAGGATCACCTCCTGAGTCGATATGAGCATGTCCGTCTGTCCGTCTGTCCGTCTGTCCGTCGGTCCGTCTGTCCGTCTGTCCGTCTGTCCGTCTGTCCGTCTGTCTGTTTCTACGCAAACTAGTCTCTCAGTTTTAAAGCTATCGAGTTGAAACTTTGCACACACCCTTCTTTCCTTTGCAGGCAGTATATAAGTCGGAACGGCCGGGATCGGTCGACTATATCCTATAGCTGCCATATAACTGATTGATCGGAAATGCCATAACTTTGGTGTTTTTTAAGTTGGAGGGTTGAGACTTTCCACACATGTTATATTTGACTAAAATATCTTGTGTACAAAATTTCATAAGGATCGGCCGACTATATCCTATAGCTGTCATAGAACGATCGAAATTGGCATAACTTTGGTGTTTTTTAAGTAAGAAAGATGGGACTTGGTACAGATTATATTTTGGGAAAAACAATCTGATTTGTCGAATTTCATAAAGATCGGCCAACTATATCCTATAGCTGTCATATAACTGATTGATCGGAAATGCTATAACTTCGTTGTTTTTCAAGTTAGAAGCATGGGAGTTTCAATGGATTCCTCTTTTGGCAAAATAATTCGATATGCCAAATTTCATAAGGATCGGCCGACTATATACGATCCGCTATATATCTAATAATATAAGATGCGTGGCGCCACCTAGCGGACTGCGACTCAACTGCAAGGGTATATCAACTTCGGCTCTGCCCGAAGTTAGCTTTCCTTTCTTGTTTTTTTTTTATAATAAAAAATAATTGATTAATTTTCAACCAACGAAAATAATTAATTAATAGTCGAATAAATTGATAGTCGAGGCACTGAGTATCTATAATATTTGATCACCGAAACCGATACCGAAAACAATATACCCCCATATTGTAGGGTAGCGCGTCACTTGGCGTTCCGTTAAACAAAAGGCGCCAAAAATGCATATACGAGCATACAAACAACAGCGGATAACAAAAAAATAAAAAATAATAAAGACTAATGTTTTGGCTGCACTTTAAAAAAAAATATTACCTAAAAAAACCTCTTGACGAGGTATAGTACCGGTGACGAACCTGTATGCGTAACCCAAAATATCTGATATCAATTTTAGTAACGAAAATATGCTATATAGGTATACAAAATTGCATATAAAAAATATTCTAATTCGGCACGTGCCTTATTTATTTTTGAAGGTGCAATAATTAAAAACCATTCCAAAGACGTAAAGAATTTTTCGATAGCTTCAGTGGTTCTGAAGTTATACGTATTTTTAATTTACAAAGGTTTTGGAATTTGGTTAGTTTAAAAATTTTAATTAAAAATTTGTAAAAATTTTAATTAAAAATTTGTCCAAAATTCTATTTAAAATCCAGAATGGTTTCGTAATTGTGGGAAACCAAATTGTTTAAACAAATTAACAGATGAGAGGCCTATCCTACTCTTATGAGAGTTTCTCTATATAATGAATTATCAGAAAAAAAATAGTTAGAAAAGTTAACTTCAAGTTAACTTCGAGCGGAGCCGAAGTGGATATACCCTTGCAGTTAAGCAGAAACTTATATTATTATTATATATATCGGATCGTATATAGTTGTCCGATCCTTATAAAAATTTCACCATCAAAAAAATTTCTAATAAAAATATTGGAAACAGCCCCAAGCAACTTTAAAAATAGCATGGTTGTGCCATTTCCGATCGTTCAGTTATATGACAGGTATAGGATATAGTCGGCCGATCCGAAACATAGGATTAGATTGCCCAAAACGGAAACCGTAAATAGTCCCATAATTCTAGCTTCAAAAACAACAAAGTTAAGCCAATTATCCCAATAAAATTTTGCAAATTGGATAAGATTGCCCAAAATGCAATCTGTACTAAGTCCCATCTTTCTAACTTAAAAAACATGCCACAGCATAAACATATGACAGCTATAGGATATAGTCGGCCGATCCTTATGAATTTTGCCCATAAGATGTTTTGACCAAATATAACATGTGTGGAAAGCCAACCCTCCAACTTAAAAAACACCAAAGTTATGGCATTTCCGATCAAATCAGTTGTATGGCAGCTATAGGATATATTTCCGGCCCTAATGTCAAATTTCGTTCGAAAAACAAAAACAATTCAATAAGGTTTTCCCTTCGAACGTCAAAACAAGATAGCGATGTAATTCTGCCGGCCCTCTGCTGCTGCTAGAGTTCGAAATTACGCATATTCGATATTAGTTATTAATGGTTCAATGATTAAGGTATCTGCCTGTTAATCGTAAGGTCGTGGGTTCGATTCCAAGCAGAACAATTTTACAAGCAAAAAATCTTTATTATGGGTTGATTTTTGTTTACTTTAATTTTTTTTTAATATCACAGTCTCAAAATAAACTTTTATATTCAACATTTTTTATTATCTAATTGAATGCAATACAATTTAATATCTAATTGAAACAATACCTTTCGATTGGTATATAATTCATTTAGATCGGTTGCCTACAGAAAATTTTTAACATTAAAAAATTTAAAAAAAAAAAGGTTTTTCCAGTTTTTCTAGTTAAACAAATTGTTGAATGTAACACTTTATTTTGGGTGTGCGATATAAAATAATAAATATTAGAAAAATCAATCCATGATTTGGCCCAAAAACGGTGGTAGCTGTAATTGAAGCAAAGCAGTGTTTTATTTATATGCATTATATGTTCAGTGGGCGGGCATATGCATATTACGCTTTTTACTCGTGAAATTGTGCATTTGTGAGTCTTCTCATTAAGACTTGAGACACAGAAACACGAAGCAGAATTACATCAAAATTTGTCATCAAGCATCAAAGTTCAATGTTAGCCGAGTGGACAGCATTGTGATTCCTAACACGGAGGGCCTGAGTTCAAGTCCTAGTTCATCCAATGTTTTTATGTTTAACTTTTTAAGCCCTTTTTTTATTTGGATTTTATTTTTAAATAAATAAACTAATATCTGAAAAGATATACTCCATATATTTTAGGGTATTAACCAAATATATGCAGACTCCAAAGAGCAAAGTTGCCAATCAAATAGACAAACATGTAAAGGTAAAAGCAAGCTTCACAAGAGGCTGGACAAAATTGGTAGCTGCACTTACAGGACTATATCTTGAGTTAACAAATTTTGCCAGATATAAGCGATATATAAACAGTTGCGTCATTTCAAGAGCTATCTCCCACGTGCAATTTGAATATGATCAAATGAGCCAATTTTGAAAAAAAATGTTTTTTCTTTGGTACCTCAAGATTGGTAACTCAACCGACCCGATCCGACATTTCTCGGGTCGATTGAGGTGCCAATCGACGCGTATTTAGCTCTAGAATGCGAGTATATTCTATCTGGGGACTAAAATGTGTCCACTAGCCCCACTTTAGTGATTAAAAATTTTTTTACTTTCACCCTAATTTCTCCCAAACCAAATATCTTTTGGAATATGTTTCGACAAAAAATAACTAATTGAAACAATAATTTTCGTTTGGTATATAATTCATTTAGATCGGTTGCCTACAGAAAATTTTTAATTCTTCGGCTATACCTATTGCTTTGTCACCTCGTGTACTTCCGTCCACAGTGATTGTTATTTATATTGGGAATATTTTAATGAAATTTATATACATATAAACTTAATTATTCACTTAAGCTCTACTATTTTGAAGTAAGTAGGCGCCAGGAATTGAAAGGAGGGTGGCATATTCCAGCACAAGACAAATAATAATTTGACTTTTCTCGACTTTCAAAATTTTTCAGAAATACCTGCGTTTCTGAGTTTGGATCCATAAATCCTGCTGCCACTTTCCTGGTACAATCGATGCAGGGGCAGATGACGATGAATCCTTCCAGTTAATAATGGTGCTGAATAAATTGTTGTTTCGCGTCGCGGACATTTGTTTTTTTTTTATATTTTATTAATGTGTTACTGTCACTAGTTGCTTTGTTTTGTTAAATTATAATAGACACAGTCCACCCGGGGACCCCAAAATGTTAAGTAAGATTATTTTATCTCAACGAAATAATTAAAAGAAAGGTGGCTGCGTTTTATAAACTTTCGAAAACGACGAAAAATAAAATTGGTGCACTCGGCTATGCGGTTCAATTTGATATGTATTCAATAATAAACTTAAGCTTAGCTTATTTATTGCGGCGTAGCGGGCGTATTCGCAAGAAAGCGCAACTGAGCTTTTCTATCGTTCCCGCTCCGCTCTAAGCTAACTGATTCTAGACTTCAGTGTTTTTCGTTATCCATTAATGTATCTATTTTTAATCCAATCACGCTTCAGATGTCACTGCTAGCGACATCAAGGCAGGAACCCACCTTCTATTGCGATTAGTGCAGCGTGCGCATTTTTGGGATGAAATAAAACCGCTTCAGAATGGAAGGGAGATCTCGTCAGCCAGCATACCCGCCTCATCCACTCTTATTTAGACAAGTTTGGCCTGTTGGCGTGTGGACGGTCCTTTAAGAACTTCGAAGATGGACGACTATCAAAGTCGTCATCCAATTATATTGCGTTGAAGCCATCCCAGTCACTCTGGCCATAATTGTTAAGTTCCATGAGCGGAATCTACGCACGGGCTCTGTTAGTTATTATTCGATCCCAATACTGGCCAATCGGGGGGAGGAAGACGGTCACAAGGGCATTGCACAAATGTGCATTTTTTTTTCTTTTATTTTTAATTTCTTAAGAGGAGAAAACAAAAATAATTAATTAATTTAATAAATCCCCCCCTCATCCCACTCTCCGATTCACCAGTCCCCTATCCCCAAAACCCCTTATCAGCCAAAGCAATCCACTTCACTTGCTCATAAAAAGTATAACCTATCTCCTGCATCACATACATACTTACAAGAAATCCACGCCGATTACGAAAGTAGCAGCCGAGTAACATCTTCAAATCAAAATAATCCAACTACACACAATATTAATTTAAATGCCCACGAATCAGACGATGCTATGAGTGATTCATACTAGCTTCATCAATCCAAACCAAACCAAATAACATCCTCTGTCTCTTCCCACTTATGTCCATTACGCTAGTACAATAGAACATGAATGGTTACTTTAACAATAGCTACAACTTTTGATAAACGATAGCAACCCTGATGTTATTTGCCTTCAGGAAACACATATTAATACCAACGTAACGAACATTGCTTACCCCAAGCAATTTATTAGATTGGATATATTTGGAGCTCTAATACCGGTGTTAGCCTACTTGTACGTAAAGACATTCCCCACAAGCCCATACCAATTAACAGTAATACTTGTTCTTTAGGTATTGAACTCCTAGCCCATCCCAAAATATGTATTTTCAATACATATATACCTCCATCTCAGTTTGTAGCTGCCAACGAAATTCCTAAAATAGTAGATCTTTCTAGCAAGCCAATCTTATATGTGGGAGATTTTAATGCGTGGAGTCCATTGTGGGGATCATCTTCGCATAACTCTAGAGGGTTACAAATAGAAGAAGTCATAAACAAATCAACCTTAACTCTCCTCAATGACGGCTCCGCTACCCATCATTCCACTCACAACTCTTTCACGGCTATTGATTTAACATTAGCCTCCGCATCGTTGTTCCCTTTCTGTAAGTGGTCCGTAAAAGATTCTCTTTACGGAAGCGATCACTATCCTTTAAAGACAAAAGATTCAATTTCGAGCTAATCCCGTTAACATACCGCCATCCCCTAAATTTAAATTAGATAAAGGCAATTGGGATCTGTATCGTGCCAAATGCAGAGATAACTTTAATTTCCCTGCAACACACGATTTAAATCTGTTTGCCGCCAAAATAAAAAAGGAATCAAAGCCTCAGCCAATTTAGCAATCCATCAAACCAAACCCCCTCCAGGTAATTCTCCATTCAGACAATAAAATGTAACAACGAGAATCTACACCACTTCGTAGACATTGGCGATGCATTTGGGAACTTTTGGTCGGACTACTCTAAGGACGAGAATTTCTCCCACCAATGCAAGACTCGTAAAGAAGCAATTCTTTCTCAGGAATACACACCCACCAAATTGTCGACCGCCTCTAGAGACCTTGACTCAAATTTTTCTCTTAGTGAGCTTGAATATGCACTTCAGCATGCGAAAGGGAAAACACCCGGTATAGACCGAATTTCATACCCAATGCTGAAACAGTTGCCATCCGAGGCCAAATACCTTAGAGATGTATAACGCTATGCTCACTAGGGGTACCTACCCTCATGTGTGGAAATCCGCCGTAATTATCCCTATCATAAAATCTAACAAACCAACACATGCAATAACATCATTTAGACCTATTTCTTTACTCCCATGTTTAAGCAAGACCTTAGAAAAAATACTAGCCAAAAGGTTAATGTGGTTCATTACGAAACATAAACTTATCAGCCCCCACCAAAAGCTTTTAAGCAACAGCATAGCACTATTGATTCCCTCCTGCATCACCACCATTACGCATCGGATGCCCTTTCTACCAAAAATCATGTTACCATATTGGCAACTGATTTTGAAAGGGCTTTGATTGCGTAGGGGTGCAAACAGTATTGGATCAACTTTCCCGGTAGGGGGTAGGTCAAAAGACCTTCAACTTAGCGAAGGCTTTCATGATCAACCGTCCCATCCAAGTAAGAGTTAACAACACTCTATCTAAATTCTATACTCTCCACAATGGGATCCCACAAGGATCGCCCCTCTCTGTGGTATTGTTCATGATCGCCTGATGATTTATGCAGACGATGACATAATTTTTAGCAAATGTAAGAATACTACTGCACTAAATAATAAGTTTAAAGAAGTCCTTTATGAAATCCAAATCTGGGGTAACACCTCCGGTGCGACTCTTGCTGTAAATAAATGTAAAGTTTTTCATATTTGTAAAAAACCGAGCTGTACATACCCACCATTACCGCACAATAGAACGCGTTTTTTTTCTTAATATACTTGGCCTGACATTAGATAAACGATTTACATTCAAACAACACTGTAGTGAACTTACGATTAAACTTATTAAGAGGCTAAACATTATAAAATTCTTAACATCTAAGCGATCTCTCATCCACCGGACCACACTTATACAAGCGACAAGAGCTCTGATGTTGTCCATTATCGGTTATGGACTCCCCATCTACGGCTGGTGTGCGCCATCGAACTTAAGAAAAATCTTACCTCCTTACCATGCGGCCGTCAGGCGTAGCATTGGCGCATTGCCACCGACCCCAACTAAATGCATCCCAGCCGAAGCAGGATTGCCGGACATTATAACCAGAGTTACGCAAACTACCTTTAAATTAATACCAAAACTCATGTGCTCAACCAACTCTATTCTGCTGAAGGACTATGAAGTTGCCTCAAAGCACCGCAGGAAGTTCAAAGTCCAATCTACGATTCGAAGATGTATAACCTTCACCAAGAGTCACAACATAGGATCGCCTTATCGTTGGAACAAAGTCATTCCATCCCCTCCGTGGAAAATACGCTCCACCGCCATTGACACTACACTTCATGATTTTCAAAAATCAAGGACCCCAATCACAACGTTTAAGCAACTATTCGAAGAAGTTACCAATAAATACTCTGATAGGAAATAACTTTACACCGATGGTTCAAAGTCCGATGCCACAACCACCTTTGCAGTGGTTGACCAACACAGTTTAATTGTTTCTTGGGGTCGACTACCTCACAACTTCTCAGTTTTTGCTGCGGAAGCAGTAGCTATTATTAAGGCAATCAAATTTGCTCTCGAACTTAAAGGAAGCTATAGCATCTGCAGTGATAGTCTGTCCATCCTGCAAGGAGTACAAATCTTCTACAATAACAATAACCTTTTATCCGAAATTCGTCACCTCTGCATCAAAAACATGGGTCTGTTGGGTCTGTTATGGGTCCCGGCCCATAAAGGAATAACTGGGAAAGAGATGGCCGACAAGGCTGCAAATTTAGCCGGACGGGCTCCATTCCATACAATCATACCTGGAGTACAACAGGACATCTGGAAAAACATCAAAAACTTTTTGCGGGACATCGAAATGGAAGACTGGTCGTCGTTTAACCACTGGTATAAACAATTTAACCCTGACAAGAAAGACATCAAGTTCCCTACTTCGCTCAACGGCAGGGAATGCGCCATTCTCACACGATTAAGAACTGGACACACAAAACTCACGCATAAGCACATCCTTAATGGGGAAAGTCGGCTAAGCCGATCCTTATTTTCTGTATTTAAATTTGTACAGAAGATATTTTGGTCAATTATAACATGTGTGGAAAGTCTAAGTATAAAAACACCAAAGTTATGGCATTTCCGATCAATCAGTTATATGGCAGCTATAGGATATAGTCGACCGATTCCGGCCGTTCCGACATATGTACTACCTGCAAGGAAAAAAAGGATGTGTGCAAAGTTTCAACTTAATAGCTCTAAAACTGAGAGACTAGTTTGCGTAGAAACCGACAGACAGACGGACAGACGGACATGCTTATATTGACTCAGGAGGTGATCCTGATCAAGAATATATATACTTTATGGAGTCAGAGATGACTCCATGACTGCGTTGCACACTTTTGACCAAAATTATAATAATTAAATTATAATAATATTATTATATTATTATTTTTATACCCTTGCAGAGGGTATTATAATTTTGGTCAAAAGTGTGCAACGCAGTGAAGGAGACATCTCCGACCCTATAAAGTATATATATTCTTGATCAGGATCACCTCCTGAGTCGATATAAGCCTGTCCGTCTGTCTGTCTGTCTTTCGGTTTCTACGCAAACTAGTCTCTCAGTTTTAGAGCTATTAAGTTGAAACTTCTCAGTCTCTCAGTTTTAGAGCTATCGAGTTGAAACTTTGCAAACAGCCTTCTTTTCCTTGCAGGTAGTACATAAGTCGGAACGGCCAGGATCGGTCGACTACATCCTATAGCTGCCATATAACTGATTGATCGGAAATGCCATAACTTTGGTGTTTTTTAAGTTAAAGGATTGGGACTTTCCACACATCCTATAACTGTCATAGAACGATCGTAATTGGCATAACTTTGATGTTTTTTAAGTTAGAAAGATGGGACTTGGTACAGATTACACTTTGGGCAAAATAATTCAATATGCCAAATTTCATAAGGATCGACCGACTATACATATACGATCCGCTATACATCTAATAATATAAGATGCGTGGCGCCACCTAGCGGACTGCGACTCAACTGCAAGCGTATATCAACTTCGGCTCCACCCGAAGTTAGCTTTCCTTTCTTGTTGTATTATTATTTTATTATAGTTATGGTCAAAAGTGACCATAAGTTTCCGACCCTATGCAGTATATGTATATATTCTTGATCAGGATCATCTAAGCCAATTTAAGCATGTCCGTCTGACCGTCTGTCAGTTTTTTCGCAAACTAGTCGCGCAGTTTTAGACCTATCAAAACTTTGAACATATCCTTCTTTTGTTTGCAGGCAGTATATATTTCTTATATTTTGCCAAAATTATGTACAAAATTTCATAAGAATCGGCCAACTATAACCTATAGCTATCCTATCGTCATAGAACGATCGGAATTGGCATAACTTTGGTGTTTTTTAAGTTAGAAAGATTTGACTTGGTAAATATTATATTTTGAGCAATCCGACCCGTCAAATTTCATAAGGATCTGCCGACTATATCCTATAGCTGCCATGTAACCAAACGATCATGATAAGGCACTTGCTATTTTTAAAGATGCTTAGGGCTATTTCCAACACTTTTATTAGAAAATTGATTTGATGGTGAAATTCTAAAAAAAAGGATCGGCCAACTATATACAATGCTACTGATACTTAAGGAAAAGGGTTCATTTATTTGAACAAAAAATTGATTTTTTTTTGCTAAAAATGAAACCCACATATCTAGAATTCGTGTGTAAATGGATTTTTTGATTCGACGAATATTTTTTTTTGAATGGCAACGCCTTGAAGACACATCTTACGCGCGCTACGTGTCGGTTTACCGCTATAATAACTTTTAAAAAAACTTCAAACGCGTTCTCGAAACTACGTTTTCCGATCTAACTAAGACTCTCAGGACTCATCTATTGATCCGATTCTCTTCATCTAAGAACTGTTTGGATGTGCATGCTTTTTTGTACGCATTGTAGCAACGTCATGTATTTTGAAATGGAAAAAAAAGAAAATTTGAACTTTTAGTTCCATCGTTCTTCATTTAATAAAATTGACATGGATACTAATAATTTTGCTACCAGTCATAGAAAATATCATAATCTTTAAGTAATATCAACGATTTTTGATTTCAGTCCACTACAAAAAGCGGCAGAATTTTAGTTAGGACACTATTATTCGCGGGCAGGTGCCCTCGGAAGTGTACATCATGTTGGCGCCATTTTAAATTTTTTTAACTATTTTACTTTTTTAAATTTTTTAATAATAAACTAATATAGGGGTATAGGGCAAGGGTATATAAACTTCGGCTCCGCCTGAAGTTAGCTTTCCTTTCTTGTTTAAAATATTTTCAATGTTGAAAAATATATCAACGTTGGTCTCGAAGACGATGGGACAAGACGAAGTTGTAGGGTTGTCGTCAAGCTTTTTTTTTTTCCTCCCAACATTTTTTCGTTAATTTAGTTGAAGATTTGAGATGTCGATAAAGTCTTCAAATGTTAAACTTATAACATTTAGTATGTTGAGCACCCACGTGTGAACACATCGAGTACTGGTTGGGGGGGGGAGAAATTAATTTTTTATTATATATGTCGTAGAATGGTAAATGGGCCCACTGTATATGTGTGGCATGGAATGGTTAATTTGACCATTGTGCATGCATGTACATGTTGAGTCACGGCACGATGTCGCTGACAGTTCTTAGAATGCACGGCGGCATAGGGAAAGAGACATACTCTGCTGCTGAGTAAGGTCTGTTCGTAGAGGCGTAGAAAACAGATAACATTATGATTTGTCAAAATTGTGAAATAGCATAGAATGTGCGAGTTTAGTTTCGGTTGCGCCACCGAATCGAACAGAACTTGCTGCGGGAAAGAACTGGAACATGGAAACTAATGACCACCTTTCAATGATACCTATTGAAAAATCGAGTCAAATAACACAGGTCAACAGCAAAAAATCTCCACGCATAATTTCACCTGCTCCATAACCTTTAAGCTCCCCTGAATCAAAGTCCAGAACAAACATACGTTCTATCACCCACAGTTTCCGCGGTATACCTAAGAGAAGAAATTGATCAAATTTTACCATATATTGATTTATGTAGGCCGTTTAATGGTGATGACCATCATTGCTTCTAGTACATATCATTTTTGAGATATATGTGTACCAACTAAAAATAAAAAATGGTATCTAGCAGTTACCATATCTTTGGAATACTCATCCAAAGTTGAAATCTCGGATTTTCTACATTAATTTTTGGTCTTTTTGGTACTAGAAGCAATAATGGTCATCACTATTACACGGCCTACATAAATCAATATATGGTAAAATTTGATCAATTTCTTCTCTTAGGAGTACCGCGGAAACTGTGGGTGATAGAACCTATGTTTGGTCTGGACTTTGGTTCAGGGGAGCCCACAGTGGGCGATTTGGTCCCGCTAGCGGCATTTAATTCAAAGTTTCAAACTTAAAAAACATTTAATATTTTTTCACATATCAATAGCAAATACTTTGATTAGATTTTTAAAAGCGCTCTACTATCAGCTGATCATCAGCTGTGAGCGGTCAAACACACCATATGATTTTGCAAAGAGCTTTACATAATTTTTTCTTTTTGCGCGCGTTGAATTTGAGTTCCTCGGAAATTTACAATTTTTAGTGAATTTGTTAAAAGTTTGGCTTTTTATTATCTTCAAGGTATGTATTACAAAAAAAGTCAATGTTTGTGACCGGTCTATAAATGTGTAGCTCATAAAACGTAGTGGTAATTCAGTGTATTAACAACTATCCTGGATTAGCGTACACATGTCTTTCGTGGAGTAGAACTTACCGGATTCAAGTGGATTCAGTCTAACTCTTTTATTAGCCAAAAGTGTGAATCAGTGCCGTCCAAAATGTGTAATATCAACTGCTATTACCTGCTAGCCTTCAAACTATGGTAGTTTTTAGAAACAATGTCAGTAGGCTAATAGTAAAGTGGAAAGACTGTGGAAGAAATAAGAATTTTTCGAAACCAAAAACCAGGAATGGCTAGATACGCCGCTGGTATTAACGGAAATTTCA
This sequence comes from Drosophila pandora, assembly GCA_021223865.1. NCBI lineage: Eukaryota > Metazoa > Arthropoda > Insecta > Diptera > Drosophilidae > Drosophila > Drosophila pandora. Next base: position 34,843 of record JAJJHT010001978.1, on the reverse strand, counting down.
AATTTAAAAAATGATTTGGCGGATTTTTGCAAAAAACGCAAATCAACAAATTGTCAGACCTTACTGAAGATATCCCATCAGATGCATTGTTGGTAGCTGCAAGTAGCAGCTTGTATAAAGCTGGAAGACGCAGTGCTTCAAAGTTGGTTTCAATGGTAAACGCCGACGAAGAGCTTACCGGAAATATAATGAAAACCTGGACTACCCCACAGCGTTTACCGACAAAATTCTCCAATGAAAAAGCACTGGCCCTATTTGTAGATGTTGGACATACCAAGTCAAAAAGAGCTGCCAAAGGACAAAACGCTGATGTATATCCATGTTATGATAAACTGCGTTGTGCGAAAAAAAATGCTATCCCAGTGTCATCACGGTCACTGATCATTTCGCTAAATTAGCACTACAAAGCTTAGTGGACCATACGATTGCTAGGATTATTGAAGCACACCCAGAAAGTTTCCCAACCCATATTGAAAACAATAAAGACATCCAATTAACTGCTACATACAAATGGGGTTGTGATGGCAGCAGCGGCCATTCAACGTACAGACAACAATTTGATGACTTTGATGGAAACATGATAGATCAATATTTATTTTCAATTTGTATAGTGCCATTGACAGTTTAGAAAGAACTGAAGGTTTTATGGAAAAATAATAGACCTTCATCTACTCGATATTGTCGACCCATTAAGATACTTTGAGAGAAAGAATCGGCAGAGCCAAATTTCAAATATTATACCAACATTATTGGGTGGCTTTAGAATTGATCACCAATTCCATATGACCATGCTTGATGGCAAAACGTTCAGTGTCATATCGGAATCTTCTTCGCAAATATGCGGAATATGTAAGGCAACTCCTAAGAATATGAACGATCTGCATTTGGTGAAGAGCTTTTCTATTAATGAAAACCTCTTTGAATATGGGTTATCAAGTCTTCACGCGTGGATTAGGTTTTTCGAGTGTGTTTTGCACATTGCATATAGAATTCCGATTCAAAAGTGGCAAGCTCGTGGTGTTGACAAAGATGTTGTCGAAGAAAATAAAAGAATTATTCAGCAGAAGCTGAGGGAAGAGATGCATTTGCTGGTAGATATACCAATTGCTACTTCTGGTAGTACGAATAACGGAAACACTGCAAGGAGGTTTTTCGAACAACCAAATTTGGCTGCTCGTATAACAGGAGTAAGCTATAATTTAATACATCGATTCAGTGTAGTCTTACGAACACTAGCATCCTGCCACGAAATAAATTCAGATGCATTCAGGTCTTACGCATTGGAAACTGCCGAATTGTTCGTAAAATCATATCCCTGGTTTTATATGCCATCTTCTGTTCATAGAATTTTAATTCATGGAGCAGATATTATAAGCCATTTTTGTCTTCCAATTGGTATGATGTCCGAGTAAGCTCTTGAAGCCAGGAACAAGGACTTCCGAAATGTACGAGAGAATAAAAGGAAAAATTGCAGGAAAAATACCATGAAAGATGTGTTAAATGCCTTATTAGTTTCTTCCGACCCCTTGATAACGTCATTGTCAAATGGGTCTGCAATTTCCTCTACAAAAAAAATTATTATGGATGATGATGTTAAGAGTTTGCTTCTAATAAAACATCTGGATATGCCTCTCTCTGATGATTCCGATGATTCCAAATAAGATTGTGGCCTTTTTTAGATAAAATTTATTAATGAAATATATTAATTGAAGTTTAAATAAAATAAAAGTAAAACAAAATTTTAAATTAAAAAAAAAAATTTTTTAATTAAAAACAAATATATAAAAAAAATTCTAAAAAAAAAATTTTTTAACTTAAAAAAATCTGATTTATTTCAGATCAGTGAAAAAAACCGACTGAAAACATCTATTTTAGTTTAGAAGTTATTAAATGCCGCTAGCGGGACCAAATCGCCCAATGTGCGTGGTAGGGTCTGTTATATCAGGGGTGCTACTCGTGCCTTTGAACATAGCAATCGTGGGACAATATCGCCTGTCTTATTCTTTGTTCGTAAGTATGCCACTGCCCCATATGCTGCTTCTGATGCGTCCGCAAACACATTTAGCTGAATGCCTCCGGTTCTGTCAGCTGGGAGTGCATATCTTGGAATTCTTATTGGTGTCAGGATCTGAACATCATGTCTGAATGCTTGCCATTGATGGGTGAGCTCTGAACCCAGTTCCGTATCCCAGTCGATCTTCAGTTCCCATAATTGTTGCATTCTTATCTTTGCCGTTGTTACAACTGGACCGTTCTGAACACACGATCCTCTTAGTGATGACTTCTGTGTTTTCTGTCGCCGCACGTCCTTGAAGATAATCTCCGGGTGGGTCCCAAATAATTTCGAGCGTTTTGACGGTTTGTTCAGTAAAATTGCTGAAATCAAGATTAATTTCTTGGTCTTCTTCCGGAATGTCTGCTAGTAATGCTGGGTGGTTTGCGCACCATTTTCTTAGTTTTAATTTTGCTTCTCCCAACAGGTTTATTAGTTGATCCCTTTTTTTTTAGTGCTTCATCTATGGTGTAACCTCCGATGAGACAATCATCTACGTAACAACCCTGTCGCAGTGCAGCCGCACCCTGGGTCAGATGCTCAGGTGTTGTGTCTGCCAAATATTGCTCGCATCGGATGGCCAAGTATGGAGCTGTTGCTGTGCTATACGTAACGGTGTTCAGTTGATAATATTTTAAGGGTTCCATAGAGTTGCGTCTCCATATTAAAATTTGAAACTTGCGGCCACCTGGGTGTATCATAATCTGTCGGTACATTTTCTCTACGTCTGATGCAATCTAGTCATATGCCCTCATTCCTCGTATTGATCCAAAAATTGTACATATTGTTTATGGAGATCAGGATCCCGTTGAAGTCTCTTTTCCAATGCGTAGAAACGCCGATATGCCATTGGGAGGGAATTTCCCAATGTTTGTGGATCTTTTTTAAATGGTAGCCATACACTTAATCTTTTGTCTGCCCCCCTTTTTATGTTTTCTATGAAATGCTGTTCGCATAACTTCTCATTTGTGGTAAGGACCTTTTGGGTTTCTTCGAGGGTGTATAACTTCCAAAACTATTCGAGCAGTCTATCGATTCTTGGTTCCTCCATGGTTGATAGGGCACTGCTTACGGGTGAATTTGTTCGTACCACAGAACTGGTTGTTGCTGGTCCGGATATAATCCATCCTAATGGAGTCCGTTGAAGTAATGGTTGTCCTTGTCCTAGGTTTATGTGTAGCGGTTCGTTGAGTTGTGGGAGACATTCGGCCCCAAGCAGCAAATTGATTCCGTGTGACTGATTGAAATTGGGATCTGCCAAACGCAGTTCTGGTGGAAAATTTTTTGGGCGCAGAATTGGCTCAGATGGTTGATTCGTTATGAGTTCTGGTAGTACATAAGCCACAACTTGTGTTTTTAAGTTTGTGGTTTGCACTCCGAATTTATCGGCCAGTTCCTGAGAAATTAAATTTACTTGTGATCCGGAATCGAATACTACGCGGCATTTGTGTCGTGCTTCGGTAGGACCTTGGACTTCCACTTCGGCGGTTGCTAGTAGTACATAAGGTGTTGTAAGTTGGCTGGTTGTGGATGCGTTTGTTCGCGTAGAGGTACTATGCTGCATTGTGTGATGCTTCCTTTTGCACACATGACATGAGAACCTGGATTTGCATGAGTTGACTGTATGGTATAGGGATAAAAAATTTGTGCAGGCGTTCATCCTTGTTATTTGTTGTGTTCTTTCACTTGGAGTCATGTCCAAAATCCTTTGGCAGGTTTGAAGTCGATGATTGCCCTTGGTGCATATGCTACATTTTTCAACCGGTGCTTGAGTTGATGAGCGAAACCCATTATTGACCGCTGTCTTTTGAAGCGTAACTAGGCTGGTTGCTTGCCGCTCTAGATGGCCAAGCATTTGAGCTACGAGAAGTTGGGTCGGGTAAAATGATATTTTTTGGAAAAAAAGGGTGCAATCGATTGCCCATCAAATGACCACAAATGACCATCAATATTTTGAAATGATCACCTCCCGTTTGGAAAATATTCAAAAATGAAAATTTTCGAAAATTTTAAAATTTGACTTTTTGAATTTTTTTTTTTTTTTAAATCGAAATAAACCAAAATGTCCACCAATGGTCATCTTTTAGAATTTTGAAAAAACTTTTAGTTTTTGAAATATTTAAGTGTTCAGTTTAACTCATTTTTTTCACAGGTAAAACAAAATTTAAAAAAAAAAAACTACTGAAATCGTTTTCCAATAGTGTGATAAACAATGACCATCAATATTTTCAAATGACCACCTACCGTTTTGAAATTATTTAAAATTGAACATAGTTAAAAATTTTTCAAAAATTTCAAAATCGACTTTTTGAATTTTTTTTTTCAATATCGAAATAAACGCAATTGACCACAAATGGTGATCTTTTAGAATTTTGAAAAAACTTTTAGTTTTTAAAATATTTAAGTTTTTAGTTTTGGTCGTTTTTTGGCAAGGTAAACAAAAAATTTAAAAAAAAAACTACTGAATTCGTTTTCCATTAGTGTGATAAACAATGACCATCTTTTAAAATTTTAAAATAACATTTACTTTTCGAGATATTTGACTCTCATAGTCTTAAAAATAAAGAAATTAAAAATCCAAAAGATGACCATCATGGCCCATAGCCTAAAACATATAAATTTAAAAAAAAAATTGATTTCCATCATTGCCCATCCCTTAAAACTTAAAAAATTAACAAAAAACTATATGCCCATCATGGCCCACATCTTAAAACTTACAAATTTTACATAAAAAACTATGCTCTTCATTGCTCATCCCTTAAAACTTCAAAATTTAACAATAAAAAATCATTCCCATCATTGCCCACATCTTAAAACTTAAAAATTTTACAAAAAAAAACTATGCCCTTCATTGCCCATCCCTTAAAACTTAAAAATTTTACAAAAAAAAATCTATGCCCATCGTGGCCCACATCTAAAAACTTACAAATTTGACAAAAAAAACTATGCCCATCACTGCCCATATCTTAAAACTTAAAAATTTAACAAAAAAAATCATGACCATTATTGCCCATCCCTTGCAACTAAAAAATTTTACAAAAAAAATCGCGCCCACCATTGCCAATCTCCTAGAACTTAAAAATTTAAAAAAAAAATCTATGCTCAGCATTGCCCACATCTTAAAACCTAAAAATTTAACAAAAAAATCGATGCTCAGTATGGCCCACATCTTAAAACCTAAAAATTTAACAAAAAAATCTATGCTCAGCATGGCCCACATCTTAAAACTTAAAAATTTAAAAAAAAAATCTTTGCTCTGAATGGGCAACAGCTTTAAACTTAAAAATTGTACAAATAAATCAATGTATATCGCTTAAAACTTAAAAACTTAAATAATTTGTAGGTTCTTGCAATTTGAACATTGGAAGTATAATATTAAGAAGGTTTATGTTAAGAAAAATACATCATCTAATTTGTATTGCTTAAAAAGTCTAACACGTCTTTCTTGGAAAATTTTCAACTTATACCTGTCATGGGGAAATCCAGAAAATGTACACACACAGGTCATAAAAGAAACAGTTACAGTAGTTTGGGAAAACACTTAAAACAAAAAAAGTTAAAAATCATGCAAAATACATATGTATGTATGTAATACCTATGGTACATTGAACCAGTACACCATAAACTTTCAATTGCATAATTGTGCGGTTTGGAAAAAAGGGATCGTTTTGGGAAATGCATATTACCGCAAATTTTTTGGGTTTTCCTAACTGTAAACGGTTCAAAACCCAAAGATGTAACCAATCAAGATGTCCCAGATGAGGATATGTCCCAGATTTTCCTTGTTATGCCCTTATGAACTAATAAAAAAAAGCGTCATAAAATATATTTTAGCAGGTCATATGCCAGCCTATATATACGAGTGTGATCATTGTTATATAAAATCTTTTTATAAATAATTGTTGATTGTTAAATAATTGTTCTAAAATTTTTTATTGGCTTTTATTAAAATTTTTCATCTGACTCCGTGTAAAAAATAATGTGAATCTTCATACTCGTATTTGTTGCCGTACATTTTTTCGCTTGCTTCGTAAAATCATAGTTTATAAGGGCATAACAAGGAAAATCTGGGACATATCCTCATCTGGGACATCTTGATTGGTTACATCTTTGGGTTTTGAACCGTTTACAGTTAGGAAAACCCAAAAAATTTGCGGTAATATGCATTTCCCAAAACGATCCCTTTTTTCCAAACCGCACAATTATGCAATTGAAAGTTTATGGTGTACTGGTTCAATGTACCATAGGTATTACATACATACATATGTATTTTGCATGATTTTTAACTTTTTTTGTTTTAAGTGTTTTCCCAAACTACTGTAACTGTTTCTTTTATGACCTGTGTGTGTACATTTTCTGGATTTCCCCATGACAGGTATAAGTTGAAAATTTTCCAAGAAAGACGTGTTAGACTTTTTAAGCAATACAAATTAGATGATGTATTTTTCTTAACATAAACCTTCTTAATATTATACTTCCAATGTTCAAAATGCAAGAACCTACAAATTATTTAAGTTATTAAGTTTTAAGCGATATACATTGATTTATTTGTACAATTTTTAAGTTTAAAGCTGTTGCCCATTCAGAGCAAAGATTTTTTTTTTTAATTTTTAAGTTTTAAGATGTGGGCCATGCTGAGCATAGATTTTTTTGTTAAATTTTTAGGTTTTAAGATGTGGGCCATACTGAGCATCGATTTTTTTGTTAAATTTTTAGGTTTTAAGATGTGGGCAATGCTGAGCATAGATTTTTTTTTTAAATTTTTAAGTTCTAGGAGATTGGCAATGGTGGGCGCGATTTTTTTTGTAAAATTTTTTAGTTGCAAGGGATGGGCAATAATGGTCATGATTTTTTTTGTTAAATTTTTAAGTTTTAAGATATGGGCAGTGATGGGCATAGTTTTTTTTGTCAAATTTGTAAGTTTTTAGATGTGGGCCACGATGGGCATAGATTTTTTTTTGTAAAATTTTTAAGTTTTAAGGGATGGGCAATGAAGGGCATAGTTTTTTTTTGTAAAATTTTTAAGTTTTAAGATGTGGGCAATGATGGGAATGATTTTTTATTGTTAAATTTTGAAGTTTTAAGGGATGAGCAATGAAGAGCATAGTTTTTTATGTAAAATTTGTAAGTTTTAAGATGTGGGCCATGATGGGCATATAGTTTTTTGTTAATTTTTTAAGTTTTAAGGGATGGGCAATGATGGAAATCAATTTTTTTTTTAAATTTATATGTTTTAGGCTATGGGCCATGATGGTCATCTTTTGGATTTTTAATTTCTTTATTTTTAAGACTATGAGAGTCAAATATCTCGAAAAGTAAATGTTATTTTAAAATTTTAAAAGATGGTCATTGTTTATCACACTAATGGAAAACGAATTCAGTAGTTTTTTTTTTAAATTTTTTGTTTACCTTGCCAAAAAACGACCAAAACTAAAAACTTAAATATTTTAAAAACTAAAAGTTTTTTCAAAATTCTAAAAGATGACCATTTGTGGTCAATTGCGTTTATTTCGATATTGAAAAAAAAAATTCAAAAAGTCGATTTTGAAATTTTTGAAAAATTTTTAACTATGTTCAATTTTAAATAATTTCAAAACGGTAGGTGGTCATTTGAAAATATTGATGGTCATTGTTTATCACACTATTGGAAAACGATTTCAGTAGTTTTTTTTTTTAAATTTTGTTTTACCTGTGAAAAAAATGAGTTAAACTGAACACTTAAATATTTCAAAAACTAAAAGTTTTTTCAAAATTCTAAAAGATGACCATTGGTGGTCATTTTGGTTTATTTCGATTTAAAAAAAAAAAAAATTCAAAAAGTCAAATTTTAAAATTTTCGAAAATTTTCATTTTTGAATATTTTCCAAACGGGAGGTGGTCATTTCAAAATATTGATGGTCATTTGTGGTCATTTGATGGGCAATCGATTGCACCCTTTTTTTCCAAAAAATATCATTTTACCCGACCCAACTTCTCGTAGCTAAGCATTTGTTTTAATGATGGTTGGCAGGTTGGGTTTGTGATGGCGAGTTCTACACATGATAGGGTATGGGAATCTAATTTTTCTTCGAGAATGTGTATCAGAATCGGTTGATATATTCAGGGCGTGAAGGGCAATGATTGTTCTAAGCACTGCATCATGTAAGCTACGTAGCTGATCTGCTGATCCATAAGTTTTTGGATTTGCAAACAAGGTTGCAAGTGTTGATTTGATGAGGATTCTTTCATTCTGATATCGTGCCTTTAGTCGCTGCCAGGTATCTTGATAACTGGCGTGTCCTCCAAATGTTATGAAGATTAAATTCTTGGCCTATCTAATCACGTGATTCTCCAGGTACCGGAATTTTACTGCATCGCTACACTTTTGATTGTGGACCAGTTCCGTAAAGATGTGGCAGAATAGTGGCCACTTAAAAAAATCTCCATCAAATTTTGGAACGTCGACTGGTGGTATTACAAATGGAGAGGCCATCGCGGGTTTTTGTGTTGATACCGACGTCGATTGTGTTTCTTCGTTCAGAAATGAAAAATACTCTGCTCGTACGACCTTAAATCTGTCATCGGTATGTCCATCATTTTTTAAGGTTGGCTCCAGGTCGATGATATCATGGTATCCCGTGACGATTTCTTCCATAGTTGCTTCATGTGTTGTCTGATGTGTGTGGATAATTCCCGTCCTTCGGTGCAGTTGCACAGAAATTCTTCCATATCATATAACCGTCCTTCATGTCTGCGTTTTAATGATGTTAAGTGAGGGTCTTCTCCCTCGGTTCCTTGTGCTTGTGCCTTTGGCTCAAGATTTTCTCCTGTTTTCCGGGGCCTTTGTGACGGGCCTGACCCTGATGGGATTCCATCGGAAAATATGGCTTCAAATTTGTTTACCAGCGCTAATTATTAGGACCATGTAGTCTCTATTCAGGTAAATTAAACTGTTAGATAACGTATTATTTTAAGATTTGAAACCTTACTTTTAGACTTATAAAGAGAAGATCCAATAAATAAAATCAAGATTCAAAAAAAAAAAAAAAATTGTGAAATAATCATTTTCCGGGCTTAGCGCCAGCTCACGGAGCTTGGCGTCATTCCTTTTAAACTGGGTCCATAAGTGAGTGAGTTGTTTTAGTCTCTCCTCGAAGTATCCTTCCTTGAGCCTTCGCTCTGCGGAGTCCTTAGTGAAGTTTCTTATTAGCCTTTGGATGGCTATGTTGGTTTCAATTTTCTCATCAAAGAGAATCTGGGTTACAGGGTCGGATTCTGATCCCATGGTTGTGGTGTAAGTTTTTTTTGAGATGAACTGCCGCGTGGCTTGTGTTAAGGGTGTGATCCTATAGCAAAGGATCACGTCGGGGTCACCAAATGTTCGTCCGTAGAACGTTATGCGGCAACTACGTCAAACTTGAACTCGCGGGAGTAGCGGTAGGTCCCGGAGTCGTAGTCAAAGAACGTAAATAGTCTGATTAAATTTACCTGGTTTCTGCAAGGGACTGCTCGGGTTGACCAGGCGCTTGCTGTGATCAGGTTGGAGTTGATGTGGGGTGCTTGAAGTCCTGGGCTGGTTTTCCTGAAGTACCGGTGGTATGCTGGTTCGGCTGATTCCTCATCGGCCGATCCTAGTGGCGGTCCGTTTTAACGAGAGCAACACTCGAAGAAGTTAGGTAACGCAGGGTCTACTGGTGGTCCGTTTCACGGGAGCAACACTCGAAATAGACTGGTATGCCGCGGGATCTCCTCGTGGTCCGTTTCACGGGAGCAACACTCGAAGTAGTTAGGCACCGCGGGTTCTACTTGTGGTCCGTTTCACGGGAGCAACATTCGAAGTAGACTGGTATGCCGCGGGATCAACTCGTGGTCCGTTCCACGGGAGCAACACGCGAAGAAGTTAGGTGATGCGGGGTCTAATTGTGGTCCGTTTCACGGGAGCAACACTTGAAGTAGACTGGTATACCGCGGATGCTACTTGTGGCCCGTTTACACTAGAGCCACGCGAAGTAGAAGTTGAAGAGCGCCCTAGCTTGTGAATCGTTTTACACAGGATCACGTGATGTAGGTCAATTTTAAGTGCCGTCGTTTTAACACTGACTAACGAGACGATTGACTCTGATTTCGCAACTGTCATTATTTCAGAAGAACAACTCTTATTTAAGATGCTAAATTATTCATCATTAAATCTAAGAAAGGTCAATGTTATAGACGTGCTAAAACTAATGTTAATGCCAGGGTCACCCAATCAGATTGTTTGTTCATGTACTGCTTGCACACGCATTTCGGCTTAGCTGGCTGGTTTTTGCTTGCTTCGGTCAGTCTGTCATTCTTCCCGCTGATAATGCTGATTCTGCTTCCGGTGCCATCGACTAGAGCCGGGTTAGTAGGTTGGATATTGGTTTATGCTTATCGCTAATTTACTACTAGGTGTGCAAATAGGCTAATGGGTCTGATGCTTGTATATTGTGACCTACTGATGCATCTTGATTGAGTAGTAGGTCTTGGCACTAGGTGCCAACAATATTAATAAAGCTATAAATACTTTTAGCTTTATTAAAAAATTAGGAGATATGGTCACTAAATTCATACTAAGGACAGCTGTTGGAAATCAAGTTAGGAGAGTATCGTACTGTTTTTGATAATTCCGCTCGCGACCAATGTCGCTAGCTCACAAAGTTTGTGAGAAAATTCCACCGAATTTAGATTCGACGTGATTGCTTGCGCCCAGAAATAATACAAATAGCCTTCCTTAATTTATGCCTTTATTAATTAATGGCCGAGACTCTTTACATTGTATTGATTCAATTACAATGTGTTCTGTTCCTTCGTTGGATCCTTGCTGTTCCTCCGATGATTCCTGCTCGTCTCCGCTGTCGGCGCGTACTTTGTTTAGAACTGCGCGCTTGTGCCGCTAGCTTCTGCGTGAAATTCGTTCTGCTTCTTCTGTTGTCTCTTGTTGTTCTAGTTCCAGCCGCTCTCAATTTGTTGACTATGCCCGCACTAAGGCCAACTAATTATTCGAGTTGGTCGCCAAAACATACACTTCTCAGGCGTTCGCCGGGCAGGATATGAAGTCTTGGTGCCTAGCAGCCGGACAAGTAAAACAAGGGCCTTTGAGGACACACACACGGATCTATGTGTTCGCCACTGACCGCCTCACACCTGCATACACACGCACTGCCGGGTTCGTGGCGAGTCTCGTTTACCCATCCAAAAAATTCCGTTTTATCACTGGAGTGATACAATGGAGAACAAAGCGGATGAATTTTGGTCATCCATGTGAAATTCGGGGGTCAAATATTTTTCACCGTTCTTGCTCGGAGTGTGGCAAAGGAAATGGGAGGGCTGTATGATTGCGGGTGGATCGTACTGTCAATCGATCGTTAAGCCGTAAGTAATACTAATTTGTGCGCCTACCCATCTCTCATCCAATCGACAATCTCTGAAGCAGACCTTGAGGGACAGGCAGGATTTTTTTTTTTTGCGCGGTTCTTACTGCATACGTACAGCCCACCTCCCGTGCAACCAACAGAGGGACGCTGCCGCGTACGACTCGAATTGCGGGAATAGCTCCGAGATAGTTAAGCGAAAAGTAGGAGAAAGAGATCACGAGGAAGAGTGTTGCACAGATAAGGCGGTTGATATAAGCGATTTAAGATTGTTAGTAGAGCAAGGTGACAAGATGTGGTAGAGAGCATTGTAGTTCGAACATAATACTCTGAACGGATCGTGTTGGGCATATGTCGAACTACAATGGCTGAGGAGTAGAGGACGAAAGTTTCTAGTCCTTCTACTAGGAACGTTAAAATTTACACGTGTTATTAAATGCTGTCTGTCTATATTTCTATAAATAAGATTTTATAGGAACATGACACCCAGCATCGTTCTAAGGTTTGTTAATGATAGTAAGTTGATTAGTAAAAGTCTACTACGATAAGAGGGAAGGTAAAGATTTGCATCCCAATGAAGTCCCCTAAGCGCAAAATTAAGGAAGTTTTTTTTTACAGATTCAATGTGATCTTGGTGTACTCCATATTGAGGACTCCAGACACACGATCAATACTCAAGAATCGGACGGACCAGTGATGTACATATATAACGTTTTACATATGTACGGGTCATTAAATTCTTTTGACCATCTTTTAATAAAACCAAGCAAACCCATAGCATTATTAACCATAGTAGATATATGGTCGGTAAATTTAAGTTTCAAATCTAATAGGACACCTAGATCGTTAACCTGAGTTAATCGTTCTAAGGCGTTCCCATAGAGAAAGTACATAGCCTGGTGAGGACTAGATCGGTAAAAAGACATAAGTTTACATTTCGATCCATTAAGCTTTAGGTTATTTGCTAAACACCAATTTTGAAGTTTATCCAAATCGGATTGAAGTCTAGACTGGGCGCTAGTGAATTTATACTGAAGGCATAGCTTAACGTCATCAGCGTACATAAGTACAAGTGAATTAGTTAAGGCAAGGGGCAAGTCGTTAATAAACAATGTAAAAAGTAGGGGTCCAAGATGGCTTCCTTGGGGCACCCCAGATGTGGCGCGGACTAAACGCAAGGTAAAATCTTTAAAGAAACACGTTGGGTGCTCCTTGATAAGTAGCTCGAAATCCAGATAAGAAGATCAGTTGGGAATCCCAAAAGACTGAGTTTACTTATAAGAAGCGAATGGTTAACAGCGTCAAATGCTTTACTGAAGTCAGTGTATATGACGCCTGTTTGTAAGCCATTCCGGAAGCCATCCGTGATAAAAGATGTTAGCTTCAATAAGTTGGTAGTGGTGGAGCGGCGCTTCATGAAGGCATGCTGGCACGGAGTTATTATTGAACTTATTTATTAACTTATTTAATTTCATAAAGTCAGCCTTACGAAAAAAACGAACTTTCTGAGATTTAACTGTAGACTTAAGGTCATTAAAGTAAATATTTTCGATTGAAACCTCAAGAGTGGGATGATATGGATCCTCAAGGTTAGAAAGGGGCAACGTTCTGGAAAGAGTAATTCCATCAGGATCAGAAACGAAACATAAATCCAACAGCCGACCTAAAGAATTTCTAACGTGGTTAATTTGCCCGAGTGACATGTCGAACATGCCCGCAGGGAAGTCATGGTGGGAGTTAAGCTGTAAAGACGGTGAATAATCAACATTTGACCACATACGTTCTGGGATATTAAAATCACCCAGAGCTATGAGCTGGTCATCATCAGACAGACGATCAAAAACCAAACGAATAGCGTACAAATGTTGCTTGTATGTTGGCGGTTCGGACGAAGGTGGTATGTAAGAACAGGTAACATACAAAGATTGATCGCACAAAAGTGATTTTGATGCAAAGAAATTCAATGTCACCAAACTCTTGTGATTTTATCTCTTTAGAAGCGAATTTGGAGTCTACAGAAATTAGCACTCCTCCTCCCCTTCGCAAAGTTCTATCGCATCTAAAAGTGGTGAATCTACTAGGAAATACTTCGTAGCTTAAGATCTCCGGCCTTAACCAAGTTTCTGTAAATACAATAATGTGAGATGCAAAGAAAGAACTATCAGAATACAGTTTGGGAAGTTTACTACGTAACCTTCTAGTATTCGGATAGGTAAGTGTTAATGAAGACATTAGTTTTTTGAAATTGAGGAACATGTGGGAGTTTTACACCGTACTTGGCTGATGTTCTTGGACGAAAATGTTCTCTGTCCAAAAGCTGGCGGAACAAATCGTCTGGAACATCTGCAAGGGCACACGTATTTTGAAAGATGATGAATATTTGAATTTTGTAATATCCACCACCTTTATGTCGGCTTTTGCTTTGGCTTTGATGAGATATCAATCTCCGAAGTATGGTGACTGTAACAGGGGTTTGAATTATTGGGTCTGGGATCACTTGAAGCGATGCCACAGAGGACATATCGGACAATTGCTTATTAATTCCGAGATATTCGGAGGCCGAATTTCTCTCAGGTCCGGCCCTTGGGGTAGCCAGAGATATAAGCGGCTGCATAGTTGTCGGCTGAGTAGGCTGAAGATTATTCGACCCAAGCACATCACTAAAATTGGATTTCTTACGCTTTGGAGACTCATTTAGTAGGTGAAGACTACTAAACTGTGTATCGAGCGCACAGAGTTCACAACTGCTTGAAACCGCTTTTAGTCTGCCTCATGAACGATCTCATTTCGTCCTGAACAGGACGACAACCGTCACAGCAAAAGTGGAGACCAGACCTACGTGAGATTACATCCGAAACTGAGGCCATGAACCCGGCATACTTAGCGAGTAAAAATTTAAATAATTCATTTATTAAAAATTAAATAATTAATTCATTAAAAAATTATTAAAAATTAAATAATTCATTTATTAATATTAGCAGCAGTTAGTGCAAGTTAGTAAGATTCAAAATGCTTCAACCGCTTCAACCGCTTCATTTCAATTCTGTATTATGTATTCAGCAGTCGAAAATCTCACAAGTGAGCATGCCGTTCTGTTTCAACTAAAGACCCGCAAAAACTCTGCACACTCCTAGATTCTGGATCGCAAGATAACGTAATAATCAAAAAAATTTTTGATACACTGGGCCTTCAATTTTTACCATCAACACTGAACATCGCTTCAGGAAGGATAACTAAAAGAGCTCAAACACAATCTGTGTAAACCACAGGTTTTCAAAAAAAATGATTGTAGTCATATTACCGAATGTATTGCTCGATCAACCATCCCACACACTCATCAAGAACTAAACGACTAAGAAGCGAAGCGAAAAAAGGACCTAGATTCCGGTAAGCTAACAACTGACGAACCAGTGAAAACGCTTTTTGCTATATGGGATGCTCAAGAAGAGTGATTACGAATGCGAGGTACAAGAGAAATGACACAACCGGTAAAAAAAAAATTATCAAAGAAATTACATATGTTTATACCCTTGCAGGGGGTATTATAATTTTGGTCAAAAGTGTGCAACGCAGTGAAGAAGACATCTCCGACCCTATAAAGTATATATATTCTTGATCAGGATCACCTTCTGAGTCGATATAAGCATGTCCGTTTGTCCGTCTGTCTGTCTGTCCGCCTGTCTGTAGGTTTCTACGCAAACTAGTTTTAAAGCTCTCAGTTTTAAAGCTATCGAGTTGAAACTTTGCACACATCCTTCTTTTCCTTGCAGGTAGTACAAAAGTCGGAACGGCCGAGATCGGTCGACTATATCCTATAGCTGCCATATAACTGATTGATCGGAAATGCTATAACTTTGGTGTTTTTTAGAGAGTTGAGACTTTCCACACATGTTATATTTGACCAACATATCTTATGTACAAAATTTCATAAGGATCGGCCGATTATATCCTATAGCTGTCATAGAACGATCGGAATTGGCATAACTTTGTTATTTTTTAAGTTAGAAAGATGGGACAGATTTTATTTTGGACAAAATAATCTGATTTGCCGAATTTCATAAGGATCGGCCGACTATATACGATCCGCTATATATCTAATAACATAAGATGCGTGGCGCCACCTAGCGGACTGCGACTCAACTGCAAGGGTATATCAACTTCGGCTCCCCCCGAAGTTAGCTTTCCTCTCTTGTTTTTATTAGCTTTCACAATCACTAAGGTTTGAAAAGACCCCCATGGCGCAAGGTTCACAGCTACGACCCAAAGCTAGGCCCTTCTCTTTAGTTAGCTGAATTTCGCTTCAGTAAATAATGCGGAAACAACTTAGCGTTGAGTTATTACGAAATGAAAGATATTTCTCGGAGATAAATTTGACGTTGGATTTTGATAGTTCATTATCCAATTACACGGCCATGAGCGAAATCAAAACTCGGGACCTCGCCTTCTTTTACCTATCATTCGATTCCAATATTGGCCAATTAAAGGGAGGAAAATGGTGATGAAGGCATGCTAATATGTATCCGATGCGTCCGGTCCATACCTCCGTTATTAAGGCACACTATGGCTGATCTCCCTGTTAGAAGAGGCCGCGGTAAAATGCTATTTCTTTTGCCGCCCATTAGGCCGGAATTGAACGGAGAATATCGGGACAGGAGGCAGCCACAACCTAGCTTTGTATATAATTATAATAAATATTAATGGAATTAATAACACTGTGCGACAAAAAAAAAAAAACGAAATACACTTGGGAAACGAGATAGTGTAGGTTGTTAATCTGGTCGAAGAGAACTCAAAAAAATTTTTTTTTATTTTTGGAACCCTCCAATTTTTTTTTTATTTAAAAAAAAAACGTTTTTCGGGACTTTTTTGCGCTCAAAAATTCCTGAACGCGTTTTTTTCAACCGATTTTCGGTGTTTTTCAATAGTTAAATGTTGTAGCTTTTGAAAAAAAAATATATCTTCGATTTTGTTCACCAAAAAGGACAACATTTTTACACCTGAAACTGAAGTTTTCGATTTTTATTCGTGTTCTTCGGATTCTGATGCCAGTTTTTCGGTAAAACTTACTAAAATTCTGTCATTTTTGCCACATATCAATGTTGTCTCATTAATTCTGAATAAAACGAGATAAATTTCATCAAAAAATAATGAAAATTGGTGAAGTTATAACGCTTTTCCCAAAAAAAGTCAACTCAACCTTGCGTGCGCTCCGGAGTGCCTGTGTGTATAAGACAGGAATATGTTCTTCTTCTTATAGTGCTCCCATGGTTTTATTGACTTTTTTTGGGAAAAGCGTTATAACTTCAACAATTTGTATTATTTTTTAATGAAATTTGTCTCGTTTTTTTCAGTATTAATGAGACAATATTATTATGTGGCATAAATGACAGACTTTTTGTCAGAAGAAAGCAATATACTCTTATTTTTATACACATTGTTCCTCCGAAGCGCCCGCTAGGTTGAGTTGACTTTTTTTTGGGAAAAGCGTTATAACTTCACCAATTTTCATAATTTTTTGATGAAATTTGTCTTGTTTTATTCAGAATGAATGAGACAACATTGATATGTATCAAAAATGGCCGAATTTTTGTAAGTTTTGATATGTATCAAAAATGGCCGAATTTTTGTAAGTTTTACCGAAAAACTGGCATCAAAATCCGAAAAACACGAATAAAAATCGAAAACTTCAGTTTCAGGTGTAAAAATGTTGTTCTTTTTGTTCAACAACATCGAAGATATATTTTTTTTTCAAAAGCTACAACATTTACCTATTGAAAAACACCGAAAATTTTGAAATCGGTTGAAAAAAACGCGTTCGGGAATTTTTAAGCGCAAAAAAGTCCCGAAAAACGTTTTTTTTTAAATAAAAAAAAATGGAGGGTTCCAAAAAAAAAAAAAAAATATTTTTGAGTTCTTTTCGACCAGATTAACAACCTACACTATCTCGTTTCACAAGTGTTTTTTACTGTCGCACCGTGTAATTATTAAAAATTTTTGTTAATTAATTTCGCTTTTTATTCGAGTGAATTACAGATAGTAATTGTCTTAATAGTCATTTTCATTGATAGATGGATTATAATAGATGTCATAATGTCAATGACTGAACAACGGTAATCAGATGAATTGTTTAAATTCTTGGGGTTTGCAAAACAAAAATATTGGTAAAAATTACATTTGTGAATATTCATAGAGTGATTATATGCAAGGCTGGGATTTGAATTCTGGCTAAGCATGAATAACATCAAATACTGGAGAATTTGTTGCACTATAAATTTGTGGTATTATCGTGGGTTCCGCTGTAGTTACCTAGACAAAGGATACTCCTTGTATCGTGGTTAATGGTGTGTATAGTCTATTTTGTTGCGAGATGACTGGGTTGCGAGGCACCCAGTCAGTGTGTAAAATATATCCTTGTAGACTGGACAGTCTCCGTTGTTGACAGTGTGGTTGCCTCCGCAGTTTCTGACAATTTTTCGGAAGGGTCATCGTTATGTGCAGAACAGGACTGGTTATAATGTTAGCCCTAGAGGCGACGCAGGCTGTCTGTAAATGAAGTAAGTTTTTGTGTGGCTGTGTACCTGGGAGTTTGGGTATTGCATTGTGCATCTCGTTTGTGTGGTTTCTCAACAGTAATTCTACGGTGCAAGAGATATTGCAGCTTTTAGACTCCTGTATAGTAAATGTTTGCTAATAAAAGCTTTTTAAATTCTATGCATATTTTCATAACCATATTTACTCTGAACTTCATTTCGTTTAATAGCCTTTAATAAATTTAGTTATGGGGACTCATGTTTCATGAGCACAGATGTTCAAGTTTACTCCAAGCAACCGATTTTTATCACGCAACGATGAAGTTTAAATTTGAAAAAAAGTCTGATGTCGATGGTTGCCATTATCCATGACAATATTATTAATGATTACAAAGAGCAATAAATAAATTGTGTGTAATAACTATCAATCAAGTCATCCAAAAGAAGGAAACTTCAGTTCCCAGCTCTAAAAGTTGCAAAAGGGGTATGGAATAAGTAGATTCATTCATGCGATAATAGAAAGACAAAAACAAAAAAACTCAATTTAAATCAACAGTGGCTTATGGTGAACATCACTAGGACTTAATGTATTTTTTCATTAAATTATACCGAAGTTATTATACTCTTTCAGTTGGGTATCATCTTATATTATTATATATATAATATATACATATATATATTGGATCGTAAATACGTGGCCGATGTTTATGACAATTTCAACATCAAATCAATTTTCTTATACAAATTTTCCAAACAGCCCCAAGCATCTTTAAAAACAGAAAAGTTGTGCCATTTCCGATCGTTCAGTTACATGACAGCTACAGGATATAGTCGGCCGATCCTTATGAAATTTGGCAGATCAGATTAGGTTATCCAGACAGAATCCGTAGAAAGTCTCATCTATCAAAGAGTTGCACCACGATAGGATTTTTAAACTTTAAAAAAAAATTTTATTGGTCCTTAGAATACCCTAGTATCATATAAATACCCTGTCAAAATTTCACTGCTAGCAATTTTTTTCAACTCTTAACGCATCTTTAACTGACCAAATTCCAATATATAGAGCATGAATCGCTTATTTCCAATTTATTTCCAAAATGTCCAATCCTATGTACTTTCATAGCTGCGGCATCCGAGCCGCAATTTTGTTTTGAAAAGATCTAAACAAATTCTGTAACATCAAAACGGACGGAAGTCTGTTAGGTGGCGACACCCATGCCCTAGCTTGTAGCTAGCGCGTGAAGACACTATTGTAACGAACTGTTTTGCTATGTTTTGCTCGCAACAAACGCCGCGGCTAGCTCACAGAGGTTGAGGGTACGTTCCACCGAATTTATAGATTCGACGTGATTGCCCGAGCCCAGAAATAACACGGTATTGCTTCTTTTCAAATAAATCCCCTTTATTGTAAATAATTTACAAAGAAATAAAGAGAATCTCACCGGCTGTCTGGCTCAGCCGACCGACCGCTCGTCCTCCCGTCGATCCCCGATCCCCGCTCCGGGTTGGTGCCAATACGCACGCCCTCCCAATGCTTGCGCCCGGCAGGTCGTGCGGTCTTGGTGCCTGGCGCCGAATCGGCTCTCGGCTCCCTTTGTTCGGACTCACGGACTCTGGTTGCGGGGCCTGTGTTGCTGCTTGTCGTCTTCTGCTGCCGCTGCCTGTCCGTCGCTGCTGCTCCCTCGTCGTCGCTGCGCTACGGTTGTCGCTGCTCCCTCGTCGTTGCTGCTATGCTGCTGCCGCTGCTCCCTCGTCGTTGCTGCTATGCTGCTGCCGCTGCTCCCTCGTCGTCGCTTCTCTACTGCTGTTCCTCCGTTTGGGGTGCCGTGGACCTCGGAACCTTTGGCTTGCCTGGATTTGCCCTTTCGCCGTGGCCGGCACCTAATCCGTGTTAACAGACCGAGTGGCTCACCTCCCAGGCATACGCCGGGCAGGATATGCTCCTCGCTGCTTAGCGGCCGGATCAGGGCACGAAGGGCCTTCCTACCCTACAGGACACGCCCCCGGTCGCGTTCGCCCCTCGCCTCCAAACACCTGCGTGCCTACGCCCGCAGGATCTATGGTAGGCCAGAGGTTTGGGCGTCGCGTCTCCTTTGACTCCAGGTGGCTCGCTGTGCATACGCTCCAGCGCCTGGATCAGGATTCTCTTGACTTCCCGGGGTGTCCCTGTCTGGTTTCACAAATGGGCTTGAGTTCCCGGGTTGGCTACCCCTCGCGTTACAGGATCACACCTGGATCGAACGGTCAGGAGCAGACAAGGCGTACGCCAGGCTGATCCGTTGTTGCCGCCACTACACCAGGATACCTGTCGTGTCCGGGAACACCTCCACCCGACTCTTTTACCCTTGGGCCTCAGCTTTGCCGCGGATCCTTGATCCTTTTCCCCTGACTCCTTGCTCGATTCGAGGCGCGTACCGCCGCCGGACTTACGCACAGGGAGTCCTTAAACTATTTTCGTATATCCTTGCTCACTCGCTTTAATAGCCCGCACTTAGGACTGTCGGACTTACCCACGGGGGGTCCTTCAGCCTGTACTCCTAACTCTTCAAGGAAGCTTTCCAACTTGAATGGCAGACTTACCCACGGGGGGTCTTTCACTCACTCTCCCAGCTTCCCTAGAAGACTCGGCCTCGATTCGCTCCAGGGGCCCTCCTTATATAGTGCCAGAGGCGCCCGTTAATCCTTGTGAATCTACTTCCTGCCGTTAATCCTCCGCTCCTTCACTTTCTCCGTTAGCTTTCTCCAATCCCGCCGTCTTTCTATCGGCGGGCTTTCTTTGTTGACCCTCCCCCGATGGCCCCGCTCGGGCCACCGATCCAAAATATTTTTGTGCCGGTCATCGGACTTCGTCCCGATGCCCCGCGATCCCCCCCTGGACATTCCAAATGCATTTCTGTGTTTTTGTGCATTTTGTAAACACAGCTGCGCAATCGCCGGCCGCTTCGTTCCCCGCCGTCCCCGCTTTTTCCTATGACCTTCGAGCGCGGCGGCGGAGGCCCGGCCGGGACCGTTACGTTCCACGGTGATTCCTCTTTCGCCCTCTTCCGTGCGCGACGCCGTGCTGGTTCCTCTTGCCCCCGCAGCTGCCCCCGCATGCCGTCTGTGATCGACGCATTTCTCCCTTTCCGTTTTTCTAAACACAGCAGCGCTGGCCCATCCGACGCTGCAGTGCTGACTTTCTTGTTCCCCCCCCCCGCTGCTGCCCCTCTTGCCACCTGTCTTGGCGTGTGGGAGATCTAATCTCCTCACACTTCCCCCCTTCTTCGGGAACGACAGAAGCTTTATGGTTCCAGCTTCATGTTTGTT
>JAJJHT010001978.1:0-13021 GCA_021223865.1 Drosophila pandora | reverse complement strand
TTTTTTATATATATTTTTTTTAATATGTATGTATTTTTTTGTGTCTTTTAGACTTCCCCTTCCCCCCCTTTTTTTCTTGTAAGTGTTTCGTTTTTGCGCTCTATATTTTATTATTCCTTTTTTTTTTCTTTTTTTATTCTACAGCTTCCGGGTGACGCGTATCCCGTTCTGGCCGCCACGCACCCGAAAACTTTCTGGCCCGATCTGCCAGATAATGCTCCACCTGCCCGCCTTTTCCTTCCTCCTCCGGGCCTCTTCCTCCACCTTCCTCTTTAGCTCCGGCGGCCAGTTTTGCTCGGGCACTGCTCCTCCGTCTCCTGCCGATTCAGCTCTTTTGAGCACCGGCCTCGGCGGCCTCTTCTCCGGGCAGGAGACTTGCCTCTCCAGCCCCGGCCTCACCTTCGGGCTGGCCACACCCATGGACCTCGCGTCCACGGCTCCTCCTCTGCCTCCTCCTCCTTCCGCTCCTGCGGGTGCGGGGTGGGTGGCCTCGCCGGCTGCCACTTCCGGCTTGGCCACTCCCGTGGCCCCGTCATCTTCCTTATCTGCGCGTCCTGCGCCTCCTTCCAGCGCCAGGGTAGCGTCCGCCTTCCGCCGGTCCTGGCTCCTCCTCCGTCTCCTTCTCAGAGCCTGCAGGTCCTGGCTCGGCCGGTGGTCCTCCTCCTCTGTCCTGGCCTTGCCCACCGGGATCGCCGTAACTCCATTGGCCCCCCGGGCCATCACCCGGAGGACCCTCCTCGTCGATTGGAGCCGCCGGACGTCCCATCCTGGCAAATCCAGGATCTCCAGGTCGCTCTCATCCGAGGAGACCACAGGTGATGCGTGGGATGACGGCGTCTGTGTAGCGTCCATGGTAGTCTTGTAGAAAAAGGCCGGCCGGTGTCCACTGCTGCCTTTTATAGGCCCGCCGCCTGGCACAGATCCGTTCTTGCGGTTCTTTCGTCTATATCCATGCTCCCGTTGTGGGTCTCCTCCTTTCTCCGGTTGTTCGTGTAATTCCGTGATTGTGTGAGTGTTCTCCGTTTTGGAGCTTGACGGGGATTTTTTTGTTGGTCTTTAATTTGTTCTTTTGGTGCATCATTTATGGACTGCTCTTTCGGGGCGCATTCGTCTGACAGTTATCAATAATCCCGTAGTTAACTAGGTCGGTGACACTTATCAACTCTGAGTTACAGGTGCATTTATGGACCGCCAAAGATCCGTGGTTGTATATGTGTTTTGCGGTTTTTTTCCTTGTTTCCATTGTTTTTTTTTTTTCTTCTTATTGGTGATCGTACCCTCTCCTTTTACTTCTATCCTACGCCATCGGTGCCGATTCCTCCGCCTGGGCTTTTAGCTCGCTTATGTGGGCTCTCCTCTCTTTCTTTGTGATCCCGTGACGCAGCACGGCGATCACCGGCGAAATGAAATTTGTTACTGCATATGGCCCGTCGTATCTCGGCGCCAGCTTCGCCGCAAAACCTTCGGCCGCTTTAGATAGATGGTGTTCTTTCGCCCACACTATGTCGCCGATCTTCGGGCTCCACTCCCGCCTCCTCAGACTGTAGTGCCGAGCTTGCTCCTGCGCCGCGCGCTCCATGTTTCTCCGCACCAGCTCGAACACTTCTTTTAATTTTTCCGCATTTTCTGAGGGAGTGGCTTGGGCTTCTCCTGTCCCCAATGCCCCTTGGTCGAAAATTGCTTTCGGCATTCTTGGCTCTCTGCCTTGGGTGATAAAGCACGGAGAGTACCCCGTGGAGTCCGACACGCTCGAGTTCACCGCCAGCATCAATTCTGGCCAGTGCTCGTCCCACGTCCTTTGGTTTTTTCCTGCAAACTGGGCGATCATCGTCTTCACCGTCCGGTTTGCCCTTTCCGTCGTGTTTTTCTGAGGCGTGTATGGTGCGGTGAACTAATGACGAACTGGTGAATTGAACACCATTGTCCGTCACCATTACCTTCGGCACCCCGTACCTAGCGACGATCCTTTTACGAATTGCCTTCTGCAGCGTCTCTGTTGTGGCTTTTCGCATTGGGACCATTTCTGTCCATTTTGAGAACCGATCGATCATCACTAGTAGAATGGTGTTCCCATGCTTGGACCTCGGCAACGGTCCCACGAAGTCTGCACATACCGTCGCCCACGGCTCCTCTGGGACCTGTGTTAACATCTTCCCCGCGGCCTGCATCTGGCTCGGTTTATAGCGCAGGCATGTCTCGCATTTCCTGACGTATTTCCTCACGTCCCTCTGCATCCCTGGCCAGAAGTACCTTGCTGCTACCTTCGCAATCGTCTTCCTTCCGCCTAAATGACCCGCTGTTGGTGCGTCGTGGTTCTCCTTCAGCACCTGTTGCCTCATGTACATCGGCACACATAATTTCCATGACGCCACTTCTTCGCTCCCGGCTCTGTGTGGGACGTGTCGGTAGATCAAACCTGCCTCCTCGACGTATTCCGGATACTTCTGTGGGTTTTCCTTTAGTTTCTTCTTCAGCGAGCCTATCCAAACGCATTCCGCGTCATCGGTTGCTGTGGCACTCCTCAGCTTCTCCACAATCGGCTGGCGGGAAAGTGCATCCCCGACTACGTTCAGCTTGCCTTTCCTGTAGCTTATTACGTAATCGTATTGCTGCAGCTCGAAGACCCATCTCGCGATCCTTCCAAGTGGGCTCTCTATGTTGTTTAACCACTTCAGCGCCATGTGATCCGTTATCACGTCGAACTGGTACCCCTCCAGGTATGGCCTCATTTGCCGAATTGCCCATATTATTGCGAGACACTCTTTCTCTGTTGCCGAGTAATTCTTCTCCGCGCCTATTAGCGTTCGGCTGGCGTAAGCGACCACTCGCTCGCCCTCATCCGTGTCCTGCGTCAGCACTGCGCCTACGCCGTAATCGCTGGCGTCCGTTTGCAGTACAAACTTCTTCGTGAAGTCTGGGCATGCCAGCACCGGGTCCTCTGCTAAACGTGACTTTAACTTCTCGAACGCTTCTTGTTGTCTCGACGTCCATTCCCACTTCGTTCCCTTTCGCAGGAGGTCGTTCAACGGTTTTGCGACCCAAGCGAAATCGGGAACGAACCGTCGATACCACGACGCCATCCCTATGAACTGCCGTACTCCTTTCACGTTTGTCGGTGGTTCCAATTCCGTGATCGCTGCAACTTTTCCCGGATCCATACCAATTCCTTGACTCGTTATCCGGTGGCCCAGGTACAACAGCTCTTCCCTGAAGAAGTGGCACTTATCTGTGTTTATCCTTAAGTTTGCCGCCTTCAGTCTTCGGAAAACTTCCCTTAAATTTTCCATGTGCTCCTCCCTCGTGCGCCCGATCACTATTATATCATCCTGGTACGCGAATGCGTGGGGAGCCATGTCCGGGCCTATGACCTGGTCTAAAGCCCTTTGAAAAGTTGCCGAAGCCGAGTGTAGTCCGAACGGCATCACCTTCCACTCAAGCGGGATTTGCCAATAGCCGTTCTTCAGGTCGAGGCTGCTGAAAAATTTTGCCTCCATCAATTGCTCCAAAATGAAATTTATTCTTGGCATCGGGTACGCATCCTTCACTGACTTTGCGTATATCTGCCGAAAGTCTACGCACATCCTCTACTGACCCGTCTTTTTCTTCGCTGCGCTGTTTGAAGGTTCGATGCATCCCTTCTCCAGCAGTTCTTCCACCTTTTCATTGATTTCCCCCTGTATTTTGGGGTTTTTTGGGTAATATCATTGTTTAATTGGGATGTCGTCCTTCATCGTGATTTTATGCTGGGTTATGTTTGAACAACCCTTCTGATTCTTGAACGCCGCCAGCTCTTCTTCGATGAACCTTTTGTCCCGCTCGCGCTCCCATTCCTCTGAGGGTCCCGCTATGGCTATGGACAGCCTATCCTCCAGGCATCCGCTCCATCTCTCTCTTTTCGGGATCGTGACTTGGTGGTCTGCGCAGTTGATTGTTGTGCCGAATTCTGCGAGGAAATCCCATCCAAGCACCGCGCTGTCTCCCATGCCTGGCAACACTATCATATTCAAATCCTTTTTCTTGTTGCCAAAGCTTACAGTTGTTAGGAGTATCATTTGAGTTTCTATGTGGCTCCCGTTGGCCAACTTTACAAGTCTTCTTGTCGCTTTCCGTTCTCCGGCGATTCCCGGGTCCTCTGCTAGCTTTTCTGAAATGAAACTAGCCGTTGCCCCGGTGTCCACCATGGCCCTCACTTCTGCTCCTCCGACCTTGATGACCGCCGCCAATTGCTGATCGTCTCCGGTTAATCCTCCAACTATCTCTGAGAGGCAGCACCTCGCGATCTCCGCCTTCCTCTCTATGGCTGGGATCGTTGCACGTTTCCCGCTCTTTGGCAGGATTCCGTGCTTCTCACCCCCACTGCGCCGCACATCCTGCAGAACAAAATTCTGGGGTTCCTGCACCCGCTGGCCCAATGGCCCATGCCTCCGCATCTGTTGCACGCCTGTGCTGGGTTTTCTACGTGTCCCTGTCCAGGCGTCACTGCCCGCTGCATGTTCGGCTGCCTTTGGATTTGGTTTGCTGCCCATTGTTGGTTCGGCTGTTGTTGCCTTGGGCCTGCCCATTGCTGGCTCGACTGCTGTTGCTGTGGCATTTGGCGATGCTCTTCAGGCTGCCATCACTGCCCCCATCCCTGTCCTGGATGGCTCTGTTGCTCCGGTGGTTTGTGGTGCAACTCCTCCTTTTGCCATCTTCTGTCTACCGCTGGGGACTGTCTATTGAAGACCTCCTCTTCCAAAGCCAGCTCCTCGAATTCTTCGGCTAGACCCATGACCTCCTCGAGTGATGCACATGCGTAGGGTCGCATGAACATTTTCATGCGTGGCATGCAGTTCTCCACGAGCCTATCAATGACCTCCTTTGTTGACTTTCCTAACGGCTTCATTAGCGCCTGAAGGTCCACCATGTACTCTTTGAAAGGCTCCTCTCGCTGTTGCTTCCGCTGCTTTACCTGGTCTGCGAGTTTCTCGAAGTATCCTTTTGGCAGGAAAAAGCCCTCGAAGCTCCTTCTGAACTCCTTCCATGTGGGCCACTCCTCGTCGTCCATTAGGAACCATTTTTGCGCTCTGCCCTGGAGTAGTTCGGGCATCGCTCGCGGGATTGTGTTTATATCCATCCCGTATGTTTTGGCAGACCATGCTACTGGGTCCACGAACTTGAGAGGATCCCCTGTTCCGTCGAATCGGAACGACCACTCTCGGACTTGTCTCGCCACCTTCGCATAATCCACTTGTACCGGGACTGGCTTCCGCGCTTGTGGCTCCATGCTCCTCATGCTCTTCATTTCTGGCACTGCCAGACTTTGGATGAGCTTTTCCGATTCGCTCACCGCTCTCTGCCTCGGCGTGGTCCTCTGCGCGAACTTCTCCTCGAATCCCCGCGCGACCACCATTACTTCCTCGTCCTTCGTTTCATCGACCCATCTTGCCACCAGTGCCCTCATGGTCTCCACGGTTCCATCCGCCGCGAGACCGAGCTCTCTGCACACTTCGCACAACTCCTCTTTGCGAAGCGCGTAGATCCAATTTTTCCTCCCCATCTTGAAGCTGTGTTACTCCTAGACTCTAAAGCAATCACGTAGTTTGGGCGCCAGGTGTAACGAACTGTTTTGCTATGTTTTGCTCGCAACAAACGCCGCGGCTAGCTCACAGAGGTTGAGGGTACGTTCCACCGAATTTATAGATTCGACGTGATTGCCCGAGCCCAGAAATAACACGGTATTGCTTCTTTTCAAATAAATCCCCTTTATTGTAAATAATTTACAAAGAAATAAAGAGAATCTCACCGGCTGTCTGGCTCAGCCGACCGACCGCTCGTCCTCCTGTCGATCCCCGATCCCCGCTCCGGGTTGGTGCCAATACGCACGCCCTCCCAAAGCTTGCGCCCGGCAGGTCGTGCGGTCTTGGTGCCTGGCGCCGAAACGGCTCTCGGTTCCCTTTGTTCGGACTTACGGACTCTGGTTGCGGGGCCTGTGTTGCTGCTTGTCGTCTTCTGCTGCCGCTGCCTGTCTGTCGCTGCTGCTCCCTCGTCGTCGCTGCGCTACGGTTGCCGCTGCTCCCTCGTCGTTGCTGCTATGCTGCTGCCGCTGCTCCCTCGTCGTTGCTGCTATGCTGCTGCCGTTGCTTCCTCGTCGTCGCTTCTCTACTGCTGTTCCTCCGTTTGGGGTGCCGTGGACCTCGGAACCTTTGGCTTGCCTGGATTTGCCCTTTCGCCGTGGCCGGCACCTAATCCGTGTTAACAGACCGAGTGGCTCACCTCCCAGGCATACGCCGGGCAGGATATGCTCCTCGCTGCTTAGCGGCCGGATCAGGGCACGAAGGGCCTTCCTACCCTACAGGACACGCCCCCGGTCGCGTTCGCCCCTCGCCTCCAAACACCTGCGTGCCTACGCCCGCAGGATCTATGGTAGGCCAGAGGTTTGGGCGTCGCGTCTCCTTTGACTCCAGGTGGCTCGCTGTGCATACGCTCCAGCGCCTGGATCAGGATTCTCTTGACTTCCCGGGGTGTCCCTGCCTGGTTTCACAAATGGGCTTGAGTTCCCGGGTTGGCTACCCCTCGCGTTACAGGATCACACCTGGTTCGAACGGTCAGGAGCAGACAAGGCGTACGCCAGGCTGATCCGTTGTTGCCGCCACTACACCAGGATACCTGTCGTGTCCGGGAATAACTCCACCCGACTCTTTTACCCTTGGGCCTCAGCTTTGCCGCGGATCCTTGATCCTTTTCCCCTGACTCCTTGCTCGATTCGAGGCGCGTACCGCCGCCGGACTTACGCACAGGGAGTCCTTAAGCTATTTTCGTATATCCTTGCTCACTCGCTTTAATAGCCCGCACTTAGGACTGTCGGACTTACCCACGGGGGGCCCTTCAGCCTGTACTCCTAACTCTTCAAGGAAGCTTTCCAACTTGAATGGCAGACTTACCCACGGGGGGTCTTTCACTCACTCTCCCAGCTTCCCTAGAAGACTCGGCCTCGATTCGCTCCAGGGGCCCTCCTTATATAGTGCCAGAGGCGCCCGTTAATCCTTGTGAATCTACTTCCTGCCGTTAATCCTCCGCTCCTTCACTTTCCGTTAGCTTTCTCCAATCCCGCCGTCTTTCTATCGGCGGGCTTTCTTTGTTGACCCTCCCCCGATTGCCCCGCTTGGGCCTCCGATCCGCATTATTTTTGTGCCGGTCATCGGACTTTGTCCCGATGCCCCGCGATCTCCCCCTGGACATTCCAAATGCATTTCTGTGTTTTTGTGCATTTTGTAAACACAGCTGCGCGGTCGCTGGCCGCTTCGTTCCCCGCCGTCCCCGCTTTTTCCTATGACCTTCGAGCGCGGCCGCGGAGGCCCGGCCGGGACCGTTACGTTCCACGGTGATTCCTCTTTCGCCCTCTTCCGTGCGCGACGCCGTGCTGGTTCCTCTTGCCCCCGCTCCTGCCCCCGCATGCCGTCTGTGCTCGACGCATTTCTCCCTTTCCGTTTTTCTAAACACAGCAGCGCTGGCCCATCCGACGCTGCAGTGCTGACTTTCTTGTTCCCCCCCCCGCTGCTGCCCCTCTTGCCACCTGTCTTGGCGTGTGGGAGATCTAATCTCCTCACACTATATATAGCCGAAAAATTAAAAATTAAAAAAAAATTGGTTTGAAATGCGTTCAATCTAAATGAGTGATATACCAAATGAAAGGAATTGTTTTCATTAGATGGATTTTATTAACAATTGCTAAAAGTACTTTGGCTTGGAAGAAATTTTCGTATATGTAAAACACTTTTGATTCACTAAATTGGAGATGGGTGGGACATTATTTGAATACGCGTCAATTGGTTCCTCAACCATCGCAATCCGACATTTCTTTATAAAAGTTATTCAGGAAAAACTATTTTTAAACAATTTTTCAAATGAAGATGTTTGTCAAGTTTTTCTCTGAAAAAAATTTCCGTCCGCGTTGGAGTTATTTTTTTTTTTAATTTTGAAAAAATTTGAGTATGTTAGTTATTAAAATGTAAGCAACTATTGTTCTACGATTTTTATACCCTTGCAGAGGGTATTATAATTTAAATCAAAAGTGTGCAACGGAGTGAAGGAGACATCTCCGAACCTCCGATCTTTTGACCATAGTTGTTGACATAAGTGAAATAACCATTTTCACTGAGAATATCTCACACAAAATCCAACATCCAATGAAATCGATTTGTGAGTGAAAAATGATTCATTCGTCAATTATTTTGACTGTGATTCAACATCACAGCTATAGGACTCACAGACCCATATACGGTGAAAAGCAGAGAAACAGAATGACCAGAATGGACCAGAAGTAACATATACTTATAAAATATTCTTAAGCTCCTCTAATCACGTCGAATCTATAAATCTTGGTGAAACGTATCTATAACTAGTCTTTGGAGTTGTTACGAGCTGAACCACTCAAAACAGTTCGGTTTCTTTCCGCTCGTTTAATCTGGTCGTATTTTAGTCATTTTAGTCAGCCTCTGTAAAGTACTGGACTAAGTAGATCTCAGATTTATTATATAAAACTAGTGTAAAAAACGCACTGATTTCCCTATAAAAGGAGTTTTCAGAATAAAATCAGTTTCGAACAACAACCGAACAGAGTTCGTTTTACAGTACCATATGCACGGTACCACATCTCCTTTAGTAGGACCTCTTTCCAGTCGAGTTTCCTCAGTGTGTTGCTCAGTCTTTTTCTGTATTTCTGCCTCTGACTCCGGAAACTGCCAGTTCTCTCACGACATTAATATTTAAATTATCGTTGGGAAATGTTCAAAACTGCCTCAAATTTTGATGGCGGGAATTATCCAGATAATACATAACATGAAACATATGTTAATTTTTTTTAACTGTACTATTAAAATTATGAACATTCGAGACGGAAAATTATGGCATATTATGAACGGAAAACTATGTACTGCACTTTTTAAAATGCAAAAAACGTCCATTTACATGAAACATTTACATGGGAACTTCAGAAAGTGAAAAAGTCGTCAAACCTTTTGCCAAATCTGATTAATGTTTTAAAATCAATCGTTAACTTCAATACACTCTTTATGATATTTACTATCATTTGTTTGTTCATATGGTGTAGTAAATACTTATGGATACATTTTATTCAGTTAAAACATGCAATCTCATTAAAATAAAATCTAAACTATAAATTACTGTAACAT
Source organism: Drosophila pandora (assembly GCA_021223865.1). Classification (NCBI taxonomy): domain Eukaryota; kingdom Metazoa; phylum Arthropoda; class Insecta; order Diptera; family Drosophilidae; genus Drosophila; species Drosophila pandora. The sequence continues at coordinate 3,851 of JAJJHT010001978.1, read as the reverse complement.
TTAAAATCAAAAAATTTTAGGAAAATTCTTTTTACAATTAATGCAAATTCTTGCAAATTTACAACCTGGCTGTCTATCATTCTAGGTCGGGGCTGAGCCGCATGAGAGTGTTGATATTTACGCCTGACGGATCCAGTTGGAGAGTGAAATGTATCTCCGCTTTCAGAGCTTTGTGTACTGTATCGTCTTTCCCTTGCTCTCTTCTGTTCGTCGCGCCGTTTGCGTTGTCGCTTAATTGCCATGGCGGAATGAATGCCGACCGAATGCATTATAGCCCTTGAAAGATAATAAATGTATATATTTACGTTATAAATTTAGAACTTTTAGTTTTAACCTCGTTTAGTTTAAATTCGTGTACTCAGTATATATGTATATTTAATGTGATATCAGTAAAATTTTTTTGGTTTATTCATAATGTGCTGTTGCTGTTTTTTTTTTAATGTAAAAAAAAATTTTAATGTAATGTAATGTATGGTATTTAATATGTAATATGGTAATATGACTAGGGGCCTTTGTTGTTGGATTGCTCTTGGGAAGAGCAAAGTCAAACACGTATGCTGTTCCTAGCATAGGAAAATTCAATTTGAAGAAAAATGTTGCATAGTTTTCCTATTTTCCTCATTCGCTCTGCCGCCAAGCTGAGCAACAACACTTGCATAGCATGAACGATTTTCGTCGGCTTTTTGTTGTTGGATTGCCGACAAATTTTCACTGTAACAAATCACTGAATTCAATCACTTGTAGACAGATTACATATTACTAAAAGCTAAAATCTTTTTCGGATGGATATTTTATTAAAACAGTTTGGCAAAATATGTTATATTAATTCTTCTTTCCATTAAAAATATTTCAATAATTTTTTTTCAGTGATACGATTTGAAATGAAAAAAAAAACCTCGCACAGATGTGTTTGTGGTTTTGCGCATCGGTGATTTATATTCTTTAACGAACTGTTTTTTGCTTGCCCTGCTGGCAACAATTGCTAGATCAGAGAGTTTGTGAATAGAGGTGGAGAACAATCGATATCACTATTGGCGCTATCGACAGTTGGTATACCAAAAGGCTTAATGTATAGTGCAAGAATATTTTGATCAACAACGTGTTCAATTTAAGGTTTTCACTTAGTACACTTTTTGATTTTTTAGATGGGAGATCGATAAACACAGATGGAAATAATTATTTAATAATTAAACGTCAGTATCTGGAAAGGGCAATGGCAACACAAGAAATGGACCCTCTATTGTGGATTAAGGTAATTAAGGTAAAAGCTTTTTTGAATAATCTATTTGCTTGACTCATGGGGTGTCTTTTTGTGCAAGGTTGCTTGCTTTGCCAGTTGAGGAACGAAACGATAAAGTTCGGCGTCTGGCCCTCTGTTTCGTTTGCCTTAAGCTTGAGTACTTATCTCGCGGATGCTCATCCTTCCTAATTGCCGACATCATGGCATGTTGCATTCCCGCGTCCGACGTGGATCCTACCAATAAATTTGTGGTTGCGACCTCTAAGCATCCACCAGCTAACACTTTTGTGACCCAAGATCGCCACCCTGAAGCAGTGTTTTTGCCAACCGCCAATATTCTGGCCCATTGCCGATCAGGATCCTTCCTTCCATGCCGAATGCTACTTGACCCTGGCTCAGCCAACTTCAGCTTCGTCGGTCCAGATGCTCTGTATCGATGGTCTTGGAGACGCAGAATTCGATACAGAGCCGCGGTTAATGATTGCCTGAAGTGTCGCCTATCCACCTCTCTGTGCACATTAAGGCAATTGTTGCGCGGCTCGGCCATCTTCAAGACCCATTGCAATGGGCGTCACCTGGGCAAAGATTTTGTTGCAGAAGCTGTGCAGAGAAAATTTATCATGAGATGAATATCTTCCCCAATCCCTGCTTTCCGATTGGCTGCAAATATTTTCTAGGTTTAGCTAAACTCATCGAAATAAGTGTCCTCGCTTAGTTATTTCCGGCCAAGGAAGGTTGGAAATCGACGGATTTTGTGATTTCAGCTTGGATGCGTATAGAGCTTGCGTTTAGTTGAATTTATCTGCCTCACCAAGGATCACCAAACTCTTCTTCACGGGTTTTGCCTGTCGGTAACCATCGACTGGCGATTTATTCCACCATGCTCTCCCCATTTTGGTGGTCTGTGGGAAACAACAGTAAAGACCGAAATACGCCACATGTATCGGCTGCGTGGTCCCGTAGTTTTCGGCTTCGAGGAGTTGAGGACTTTTTTGTGTCACATAGATAAATCGTTAATTCAAGTCCCCTTGTATCGATTTTAGAAAGCCTTGCTGACCTGATGTGCTGGCTATGGGACATTTTTTAAATGACGGCCATCCATCAACTTGTATCGAACTGGATCTTACGGCCCTCAACTTTAACCGTTTAATGGTTGGCCATAGTTAGGATGAGGATCCATAGAAGGATGAGGATCTAGCCATGAAGTGCCCTCAACTACCGCAGTCAACCGGGTAGCTACCCAGAGTCAACCGTGTATCAGTTCTTAACACAGCAGTGGGTACGACGAAGCGGTGCTGTGTCTGCTGCCCCTCAACGACTCCTTCAACGGGGGGAGGATGTTGGGCTAAGCAGCCAAAAGCAAACGCTGTTTAGAACAATCTTTGCAGTTTCTTCTTTATATTCTTTTTATTTCCCCCAATTTCGCATTTTCGCCAGCTTTGCTGGTATTGTAGCGCATGCGCTTTTGAGAGCTTTTGTAGAGTGTGTTTTAGTCTCGCTTTGCCTCCCACCTTTAGAATGATAGAAGAAGGCATTAATTGGAGCTTCCCATGCTAAACTTACATATACTTGTGTTGAATTATTTTTTTTTGATCGGCTGCGTATTTAAGGGTTAAATTAAGCCCTGAAATAAAAATTAAAATTTGAACTGCGCCTTTTTTCTTTTATTCGGCCGCAATTAAAAACTATTAATTGCGTAACAATTAATACGCTTTTGTTTTAAACCCAATTTTTTTTATTAAATAAACAATTGTTTAAAAAATTAATGCTGCCCGATATTATCGATAATTTAAAATTTAAAATTCGAAAAACGATACATCCTCACCTCTATGTGTAAGTAAGTTCCACCGAATTTAAAAAATCTGAATTGTACAATTTGAAGCCCTTAACTTTTATAATACCGTCGCTATATACAGCAATTGTGAACTTCTAGTACAAAACACTCCCTATGAAGAGCTCACCTCACAAACTGGGATGCCTATTAGAAATCCCACATGCGGCTGGGCCCACAGCAATGCAGATACGTTTGCCAACCACCTTAAAAATGTCCTTCAACGAAATCTTGCCATTAGTGAATTTACTTGCCGACTTTACCGTATGAGCCTCAGCTTAAGCCAATAGAATTTCACCCAAACGAAATCGCTAACATCATAAAAAATCAATTGAATCCGAAAAAATCCCCGGTCTGCGACCTCATAACTCCCAAATTAATCATTGAGCTTCTCTCCCAAATTGATCACTGAGCTAAACAAATACCTAAGAATCCTGAAAGGAATCCCGTCACTTGGGTTTCGCAACACAGAAATTCGGAACGCGTTTGAAAAACGAGAGTACTGCACTGCCGTGTTTTAAGAGGACTCTCAAGCATTTTATAGAGTCTGGCTAGAAGGTCTAATGTACAAGATCAAGACACTGCTCCCCTACAACAACCACAAGCTTTTAGAGTCTTACCTTTACGACCGAAAATTATCTGTATAGGAACTGGAGTTCCTCAAGGCAGCGTGCTGGGGCCAACATTTTATATCCTTTACACAGGACACATCCTGACAAGCACAAGTTATACAATTATCATCAATAGCCCCCTCTCTACCCACTAATACACAACTTCTAA
>JAJJHT010001878.1:0-18816 GCA_021223865.1 Drosophila pandora | reverse complement strand
TTTTAAATTGGCCTGCCTGCTGATTTAATGAACCTTATTGTTTCGTTTCATCGGAAGCTGCCAGCCATTGTGTGGAATACGTGTCCTTGTTGCATCCAATTGTGGCCATCTTGCCCGCCTACTTCCGGTTCGCCCAGTGCATTCGTCGATACCGCGACACAAAGGAGTCATTTCCGCATCTGGTCAACGCAGCGAAGTATGCAACATCATTCTTTGTGGTCATATTCGCCCACAAATACCACACGACCACGGGTAAGTGATTTAATTTGGCCAGGCCAAAACAGTACAGGACAGGCCAACTGCAAATACACACATTATGCGAGTTGTTTACGGCCCAGAGCCAATTAGTGGTCATCCGCCATAAACATTTTATTTGGCATCTCAGCACGTAGTTGGACTCATACCTTAATACTCATTCTGTTTACAGATACCTATCCGCTGTCGAAGGAGAATCCCTGGTTCTATTGCTGGATAACGGCGGCCATCTTTTCGTCCTGTTACGCCTACACATGGGACATTAAAATGGACTGGGGTCTCTTCGACTCGAAGGCGGGCGACAATCGATTCTTGCGTGAGGAAATCGTTTATTCATCGACGGTAAGTTGACGGGCTTTAGGGGTTGGATTTTGGGGAAAAAGGGACTCCAGGACTCTACCTCCTGTCCGAAAATAATGGCAACGATAAATATTTGACCAAACGGCACGTAAAACAATCTTTCAAGGCATTCATTATCTCTCTGTCTCGCCCCGCAGTGGTTCTACTACTTTGGCATAATTGAGGACTTGATACTGCGCTTCAGCTGGACCTTGTCCATGAGCCTAATTGAAGCTGGCTACATCGAAGGCGACGTAATGATGACCATTCTCAGTCCCCTGGAGGTTTTCCGTCGATTTATCTGGAATTATTTCCGTTTGGAGAACGAGCACCTCAACAATGTGGGTAAATTCAGGGCGGTGCGTGATATATCAGTGGCTCCAATGGATTGCTCAGATCAGGTGAGAAATTATAGCTTTAATTAAGTAAGTAGGGATACAAATTGGCTTATAGTTCATGTGTTCTTAAGTTCAAATTGAATTTAATTGAAACTGATTAGGTAGAAACTTTCTATAGCCTTCAGTTGAATATTTCAGCAACATACATCATAAAATTAAGTGCCATAACCAGCGTCTATACTTCTTCGATACTTTCAGACCACAATTCTACGGATGATGGATGAATCGGATGGCGTGGTGAACCGACGACGTGGTAAGGCCGCTGGCGGCAAATCCGCAAACAAGAAAAACAAACAGGAGCAGCAGCGGTTACTCCTCCAGGGAGAGTCCATCGAGGACCTGTGCGCCTAGCACGGAAATCCAATTAAAATTATCTGTAAATGGCACAAATTCTTAAAAAAACTTAAAGTGAAAAAATAAAGCACTGCAGTTGCATTTTGGAACAATGAATATTTTGGGCTTCAATTTGTATTGATTTTTTGTTGGCCACAATTTTCTTTTTCACACCCCAACCAATTTGTGGCATCATCTGTATCTGGTAGGTCGGGATGATGGCGATGATGAAAATTGATGATGAGCCAAAGTTCAATTTGCGTGACAGTTGAACAATAAAGTTTGCGGGGGACTGCTGCCGTTTGTTCCGGTTTAGGTTTTTGCCTAAAAATACATGTGCCGTGCCATGTTATCCACTTGATTGTTGTGGTTGTCATGGAAAAGGTATGTAAATGTTGGCATATGTAATTATTGCTGATACAACAAAATGTGCGGACTGGCATTGGGATTTGTTCTATGAAAATCCAGAAATCATTAAAATGAACACCCACTGATTAGAGACGAGCATGTATTCTATGTAACATTTATTCTAACATGTTGGAACTTATTATGGTCTTGTTTACATAACTTGGCCCAACTTGGCTCAACTTGGGCCAGCAAATTCGAAAGAAACTCCACCCGGACACACCATTGACAAAGGAATTTGATGTATTTCACTTTTAATTCCCTGTGGGAGCTGGTACTGTTAGCAGCTGCTCAATATTGATTGATTGATGGGAATTTTCCAGGTTTATCCCTACCGCGATTCCCCTCGATAATTATTTAATCAAACTCTGTAGGGAATTGGCTTCCTGTTGATTATGTTTCTATCACAACTACAGTGTTTGTCGGAATTTAGAATTGTGTAAGCCTTTAGGACATTATTGTGTTCGTGCTGACCGAATTCCTTGGGCCATCTGTCGCTGTTAACACTCTTTTGCGGCCCACAGGATGGAATAAATTAAGCCTACGTTTAATATAAGTTCGATTTAATAATAGGAGAAAATAACTTTCCAAGTTTTTGCCAAAAAGAAAAAACAAACAAGAAAGGATAGCTAACTTCGGACGGAGCCGAAGTTGATATACCCTTGCAGTTAAGTGGCAGTTTGTATTATTAAATATACATACCTTCTGCAAGGGTATAACAAGACAATAATTTAAACGGATAGTTAAAGTTTATAAGCACGTGTATTATTAAAATTCTTTAAACCAGATAGAAATATACGTATATAAAGATATTATTTCTATATTATATAGGGATAATAGAGGATAGATTATTCTTTTAATAGATATACTATCATTAAATACTAAAATGCATTATTTAAGCATCTGTTCAAGCGAAAAAATGGCCAAATACCATATTTTAAATAAACTATTATATCTGAGTGGCTCGGCACAATGGGAACATGTTCGAAAAGTTTGCTTTTCCTTCTGGCATTATATTTTATAGCCGATCTATACAAAATCGTAAGTTATTTCACAATATCCTTTTAATTGGAAGTGAATATTAAAAAATTGTGTATTTCTGTACAAGAATGCATCCAGATTTAAGTTTACCAATTTTGTGTGCGACTCGCTGGACCCAACCTGGATGGAGATCTACCAATGTCGGCTGAAGGCCATTCGAAGGGACAAGACTATACTCAATTTTAACGCCACACTCCTGCAAACCATCAAGAAAGCCAGGATTCACGGGCAAATATTCAAAAAAGCCAATGGCTGGAAGCCTTGGCTGTATAATATGACCTTGGATGGTTGTAGATTCGTCCGAAATCCCTATGTACCAGTGGCTGCCCTCGTCTTCAGTATTTTTAAGGATAATTCTAATTTCAACCATTCCTGTCCCTACGCGGTAAGTAATCAAAAATAAATTGTGAAGCTTAAAATCGATCTTATTACTCTATTTTCAGGGCAATGTTTATGTCATGGGTGTCCACGTATTTCCAGAGGATATCCCTGTTCCCCTTCCTTCTGGAGAATATTTAATTATGATTAAATGGTACTTTGCCAGTAGCCGAAGTTTGTCCACAGGCTTGGTCCTTTCCACAGGAATTTACTTCTCTTTTGATGAGGACTGATCATTTTTACATTCGTTGAATCAAAAAATTACTATATACAGACTTCTTGATTGGATCTTACTACGAAACGAAACTTCACACGGACATTTGTGTCACAGAACTCCGCACAGAATAAATTATGATTCAAATTGAAATATAATTCCGTAAAATTGCTGTCAAAAAATATATTCACCTATAATCATTAATTTTGCATGAACTAATTTTGCATGAAAAACAAAAATTTAAATTCCTTTTAAACAATAATTAATGTACGATCAATATCCAATGATAAGCTTAGATTGTCAATTGCGAATAAAATGCTTTATTTAAACATTTGTTCAAGCGAAAAGTCATTATACCTACATTGCCCATGGATCAATCAGTTATGGAATTTCCGATCAATCAGTTATATGGCAGCTATTGGATATGGTCGACCGATCCCGGCCAGTTCGACTTTAATACTGCGTGCAAAGGAAAGGAAGCAGAGGAAGGATGTGTGCAAAGTTTGAAATCGATAGCGCTATAACTGAGAGACTAGTTTGCGTAGATTTTTCCCAAATTTTCCCTATCAAAATGTTGCTTTACCGAATTTGCCCACTTGTCCCCTTGCCGGTAGCCACAGCTCTGCCAATTTCTATCCGATCTGAATAAGGGGCGCCATTTTGTGATCAGCGCAACTAGTAGCTCCATTCCTCGTTTAAAGTATTGCTTAAATGCCATTTTGAAATTTTTTCAATTTTTCCAAGGGGTACCCCTTTAAAAATGATGGGTTTCCGTATTTCTTGACTTCCGACAGCCACAGCTCTGCCAATTTATATCCGATCTGAATAAGGTGCACCATTCTGTGATCAGCGAAACTAGTAGCTCCACCCCTCGTTAAAAGTATTGCTTAAATGCCATTTTGAAATTTTTTCAATTTTTCCAAGGGGTACCCCTTTAAAAATGTTGGGTTTCCGCATTTCTTGACTTGTCCCCCTTCCGACAGCCACAGCTCTGCCAATTTCTATCCGATCTGAATAAGGGGCGCCATTTTGTGATCAGCGCAACTAGTAGCTCCATTCCTCGTTTAAAGTATTGCTTAAATGCCATTTTGAAATTTTTTCAATTTTTCCAAGGGGTACCCCTTTAAAAATGTTGGGTTTCCCTATTTCTTGACTTCCGACAGCCACAGCTCTGCCAATTTATATCCGATCTGAATAAGGTGCACCATTCTGTGATCAGCGCAACTAGTAGCTCCACCCCTCGTTAAAAGTATTGCTTAAATGCCATTTTGAAATTTTTTCAATTTTTCCAAGGGGTACCCCTTTAAAAATGTTGGGTTTCCGCATTTCTTGACTTGTCCCCCTTCCGACAGCCACAGCTCTGCCAATTTATATCCGATCTGAATAAGGGGCACCATTTTGTGATCAGCGCAACTAGTAGCTCCATTCCTCGTTTAAAATATTGCTTAAATGCCATTTTGAAATTTTTTCAATTTTTCCAAGGGGTACCCCTTTAAAAATGTTGGGTTTCCGTGTTTCTTGACTTGTCCCCCTTCCGACAGCCACAGCTCTGCCAAATTATATCCGATCTGAATAAGGGGCGCCATTTTGTGATCAGCGCAACTAGTAGCTCCACCCCTCGTTAAAAGTATTGCTTAAATGCCATTTTGAAATTTTTTCAATTTTTCCAAGGGGTACCCCTTTAAAAATGTTGGGTTTTCCTATTTCTTGACTTCCGACAGCCACAGCTCTGCCAAATTATATCCGATCTGGATATAGTGCACCATTCTGTGATTCGCGCAACTAGTAGCTCCATTCCTCGTTTAAAAAATTGCTTAAATGCCATTTTGAAATTTTTTCAATTTTTCCAAGGGGTACCCCTTTAAAAATGTTGGGTTTCCGTATTTCTTGACTTCCGACAGCCACAGCTCTGCCAAATTATATCCGATCTGGATATAGTGCACCATTCTGTGATTCGCGCAACTAGTAGCTCCATTGCTCGTTTAAAATATTGCTTAAATGCCATTTTGAAATTTTTTCAATTTTTCCAAGGTGTACCCCTTTAAAAATGTTGGGTTTCCGCATTTCTTGACTTGTCCCCCTTCCGACAGCCACATCTCTGCCAATTTATATCCGATCTGAATAAGGGGCACCATTCTGTGATCAGCGCAACTAGTAGCTCCACCCCTCGTTAAAAGTATTGCTTAAATGCCATTTTGAAATTTTTTCAATTTTTCCAAGGGGTACCCCTTTAAAAATGTTGGGTTTTCCTATTTCTTGACTTCCGACAGCCACAGCTCTGCCAAATTATATCCGATCTGGATATAGTGCACCATTCTGTGATTCGCGCAACTAGTAGCTCCATTCCTCGTTTAAAAAATTGCTTAAATGCCATTTTGAAATTTTTTCAATTTTTCCAAGGGGTACCCCTTTAAAAATGTTGGGTTTCCGTATTTCTTGACTTGTCCCCCTTCCGGCAGCCACAGCTCTGCCAATTTCTATCCGATCTGGATATGGTGCACCATTCTGTGATCAGCGCAACTAGTAGCTCCATTCCTCGTTTAAAATATTGCTTAAATGCCATTTTGAAATTTTTTCAATTTTTCCAAGGGGTACCCCTTTAAAAATGTTGGGTTGCTTAAATGCCATTTTGAAATTTTTTCAATTTTTCCAAGGGGTACCCCTTTAAAAATGATGGGTTTCCGTGTTTCTTAACTTGTCCCCCTTCCGACAGCCACAGCTCTGCCAATTTCTATCCGATCTGAATAAGGGGCACCATTTTGTGATCAGCGCAACTAGTAGATCCATTCCTCGTTTAAAATATTGCTTAAATGCCATTTTGAAATTTTTTCAATTTTTCCAAGGGGTACCCCTTTAAAAATGTTGGGTTTCCGTATTTCTTGACTTCCGACAGCCACAGCTCTGCCAAATTATATCCGATCTGGATATAGTGCACCATTCTGTGATCCGCGCAACTAGTAGCTCCACCCCTCGTTAAAAGTATTGCTTAAATGCCATTTTGAAATTTTTTCAATTTTTCCAAGGGGTACCCCTTTAAAAATGTTGGGTTTCCGTATTTCTTGACTTCCGACAGCCACAGCTCTGCCAATTTCTATCCGATCTGGATATAGTGCACCATTCTGTGATCAGCGCAACTAGTAGCTCCATTCCTCGTTTAAAGTATTGCTTAAATGCCATTTTGAAATTTTTTCAATTTTTCCAAGGGGTGTTCTATAAAAATGTTGGGTTTCCGCATTTCTTCTCTTGTTCCCCCTCCAATATATATTCTATAGGGTCGGAGATGTTTCCTTGAAAGCGTTGCACCCTTTTGACGAAAATTATTATACCCTTTGCAAGGGTATAACAGAATAAATAACAAAAGTTGCGGAAATTGTTATGAAAAGTTGTTGTTTTCCGTCAGAAAGTTTTGTTGTATCCTTTAATAGCTTGCCAAGGACTTCTGCATTTCAGCTGAGTATTTTTGACTTCACGCTACATCAAGTTAGAGTTAATTGCTCAAAATATTTTTAAAGTGAGAACAAGGAAGTGGATTATACACTGTGCACAAGGTTTTTAAGAAAATCCATTTTTAAGAGCACGAGATAGTGATTTCCTTAAGGATTTTCTTCCATATTTGCATTTAAAGGGCTGTCTCTTAGATAATAGAGCCCCATAAAAAGCGGATTACACTTTTTTAAATCCAAAGATTTGTCTGTGTGCTCCAAATCGAAGTTCAATTCAAATTGCAGTCTTTACAATATTTTTTTATTTTTAGAATTTCTCCCTCCAAGGAAAACATTTTGATGTGATTTTGTTGCCGGGCAACAACCGGTGGGGGCGTAGGAGAGATAGAGCTCTGGCCATTTGGAACCATTTGTATTATGTCTCCTAGATAGGAATGCTTGCTTTTAGCCACTCTCCGGGCGCCGGCTGTCACTTTTGATGGCCATCTCTTACGGGTAAGTGCTTGTTTTTTTTTTTCAAAAGTGAAATCGCTCGGCCAGCGATAAGTGAACCCTTTTTGGGGATGTATTTTTATTAGCCGCAGGACATTGGTCCCCAAAACGCCACAGACATTATTTAGAGGCATTTAATTTTGTGGCCTCGCAGATGTGAACCCATCGATAAGATACGATCCCTTAATTTCAGTTATATCCTGCCCGTGTTTTTTTACCTTGTGGTTGTATACCTTTTAAGAAGATGAAACGTGCGTTTATTTTTTTCACCTCAGGTTTTTGGGAAATAATAAAAGTTACGCGTGTCCTTGGATACTTTTCCTTTAAGCCTTTCACTTCAGCGAAAAGCAGTGGCGTTTACTTTCACATGTCACCGTTTCCTTACTTAAGATGTGTTTATTTTTTTCCAGCTGGGCTCCCCACTGTTGTCAAAGCAGATTTCCCTTGATTTGACAGGCAAGTCGCAGCCCGACATGGGAAATTTCACAAGCAGATAACATACAGTGCGTATACGTATTATGTTGGTATTGTGTTGATATTTTCGGCTTGGTATTGATTTTGCATCGCCTTGTCGTTGTTTGTCTTGCCAATTGCAATTGTTTAACTTAGTCAGCTTTTCAGGCAGCCAGTGGTTGAAAATAAATCCTAACAGATTTCTGCTAGAACCCTTTTGATTAGTTGCACTTGGCCTGATTAATGAATAAACATTCAATTCGAACTGCAAGTGGCAGTGACAGATAAATGCATTACCCAAACATTCCAGTTAAAATATACATATTTTCAAGGACATCGAAGGGATTAAATGGAACGCATGAAAGACACTATGTTCACTAAACCAATGCAAAAACCAATGGAATCCAAAAATACATACCTTTTGTTGTCATTTCACTCCAATTCAAATCTGCAAATAAATGTCTCCTTTGGTTGTGATTGGCAGGTAAAATATAGCATTCCTTAAATGCTTCGAAACCGAATGCTTTGATTGTTGAAGCGTTCTTCAAGCCACCCAGACATTCGTTGGGCTCATTAAACCAACACCTGTGGGGCAGTGTCATTCAAAGTGAAGGCCCTAGAGCCCACGTGTCGTATACGCTATTTGACTATAAACATCATTTAGAACACAGCGGGGGAACAAAAATCACAAAATTTATGATTGGGTGGCTTTCCCACTTCAGACATTGATTGAGCCAATGTTTACATCGGAAAGGTTAATTAATTAATTTAAAGCATCTGACAATGGCCCATGACAGTCGTGATTGCCAGGACGAAAGACGAGAGGGGCAGTCGTTTCCCATTTAATATGCTAATCGAATGCCGCACAAGTTTTAATTAACCATGGAAAGTATTTTGACGGCCTGCCGTTCTGGAGCACAGCAGCGGAGGCTGTTGGCTTTAATTTTCGGGAATACTGGACTCTTTAAAGCAATATATTTGGTGACCCGAAAAAGGGGCATAAATCTTGTTTGGCAATGCCATTCGGCCAAAATCCGAGTGGGATGTGTACGCTGAGTAATTCGAGGCGAATGGTAGAGAAGCCAAAGGCCTCTCGCACATTGATTGATGGCCGAACTCGTTCCATGGGGAAAAAGCTATTTATAATATGTTTATTATTTATCATGCATGCTAATGCCAATATATACATAAGCACGCATACTCAGACGTCAGGTTATTGGTCCTGTTTGTTTGCTTATGAAATTTGATTGAAACTAATGGACGCGGATATGGACGCCGGCGAGTGGCATCCGCAAATGTCACCCAAAGGGCACGTAAAAGCCATTCAAATATTGGGAATAACTCTGGAATAACCCAACACGGCTCAAAGGGAAAAATGAGAGATGATAAAAAGGACATCCTTTTCGTCTTCCACCCAGCATCCGGTCTGGAAACATAACCAGAAAGTTATCCTTAAAGCGCTTTGTAAAGTCTTAGCAAAATAAGCTTATTTCTTGTGCTCACGCTTCACGACAATTCTATTTCCAGGGCATATCACAATTGTCAACCCTGCTTCAGCTCAAGCACTTCAACTCGATTTATCATTTATAGGAATATTGCGATTCAAAACGTTGAGTGAGAGGTCCAGCATCGTCAGCCTCTTGGATCCACTTTCCCTCGGGACTGTGGCTGGCCGAAAAATGTCAAGTGGCACTCGGGATGTCAGCCAAAAGTTTTGACAGCGAAATTCAAATGCAAACACACCAGCTGGCAGAATAAACAAGCTTAATAACTCGACTGACATTGGGGCATTTCTAATGAAAGATCAACAGACGCGAGTGTTGTTCTTTCAGCTTGCGCGTTTTCGACTGGAAATTATTGTTGTTACTACAATTAAAGCACTCGTCCCTACAAAGTAGTTGGGAAACTATTTGAGAAACAATCCAGTTGATTATGGATAATTAAATTAAATGCTTCAAATTCTTTGCTAATTGAGTCAAATTGTAAAGCTTACGGCTTCAGTGCCTGGAAATGGACTCAACCTCAGAGTTGCCCCATTCGTCCTTCTCAAATTTCCATATTGCTAGCAGAAATATTAATCGTTTTACACCCCACTGCTCTTTTGCGGATTTATTTACTCCCAGATCGTTGTCCTGGCAACTATTTCAGCTGTGGTCTTTCCTTTACCCTTTCAATCAGTCGGATATGTTGAATATGAGATATAATAAGTAATGGCTAAGAAAAATATGATTATAACCTTATCATTATATTCACCCGCAGTCCACTTTGCAAAGGGTATGTGCAAAGAAATATCCCTTTTATTTATTTATCGCAAGGAGAACTGATTAAATCCGAAATGAAAAATCTCACGAACCGCTTAAAGTGTAAGTAAATAAGTTTAATTTGTAGCGTCGGGGTAAGGAGTTTATTGAAAACAAAATATCTCTTTTTCAGGAGGGATGTTAAGACGCGGAAAAAAACCTGAATCTGTTTACCTCCGTTCGGGTCCAAAGGGACACGGTCCCAACCCTTTTGATGGTAATGTAATGTTGCCTAAAAAAGGTCAGATGTTTGCTTTTGTTTTGGGCTTTCGCTTTGAAGAGGAGCGCGAGAAAAAAAAGATGCTCAATTAAAATTGGCTTTCCATTTTAAGGAAATATAATGCCAGCATTCAGTCTACTTTACCCAGATGTGAGACATCTGCCTAATTTCCAAAACGAAATCCCACTCCGAAGAAGCCCTGAGGTGTCATCTAAGCTCCAAGATTGATGTCTGAGCCTCGTTCCACGTAATTTACTTTGACGATTTATTGCTGACAAACAGTTTCACGTTAATGCGAATGCTTTGCCGACTTATGTCCTAATTATTTTGCCTTCAATACCGACGTGTGAGCCTTTACAATTTGATGGAGGCCCTAAAAGGACCAGCGGAAGCTTAAAGACCAAAGCTGTTTGTAGTGTACACTTGGCAGGGCTCTGTTATTAAAGTCATTTATAAGTCTCCGGAAAGAGAAAGGTCCTACTTATGGCATTCCCCGAAGGGAATTAAACTAAGGGACACAACTTTAAGGCTTAAGTGGCACACATTCTATTCCCAAGGACTAGGCAACGGAATTTAATGATTAAATTGTTTTCATCATTTAATATTCATTAAGAGACTTACATCTTTTATGGTTTCCTCCCGGTGCGTGAATTAGCTTCATTTGGATGCTAATTTTCTAATTGAATGTATATAGACACGTTTGCATGAGTGGCTCTGATGTGGTATAAACACACACACGAACATAAATCTACATAAATTTTCTCGTTTAAGGTTCCATATACCGAGCATACCACACTGCGTATACGCAATACGGCGAGTGACAAAGCGGCTGCCACTTTTGTCAAGGTTCAGGTCTTTACTTTCTGCCTTTTTAAAACTCATATGGATATATATACAACTTTACCCACTTGTCATCCGCCATAAATCAAATGAAAGTCCAGAAAAGCCTGCGAGCGACAGCCAGAGTCTCTCCATCAGACATCGACACAAAGAGGATGGGAAAAGTTATGAAACTGCTTAAAATTTCAACATTTAATTTAATCCGAAATTTCTTCAGTGCTTTGGGAGGGAGAACTTTGCCGATTTTCGACGGGTGAAGCAGCCATTGTTTCACTTTTGGTTTTCCTGCCACAAACTTTGCATCCTTCTAAAGTTTATTGAACATGCAGGTCCGCCAAGTTCGATGGCCACCACTGCAAGTCAATCATCGGATATAAAGTTTGTTCTGAAAGTGAAAGCGCCAGGACTTTCACTTGATTTCCCTTATGCTTTAATTGAATTTTCACTTAAGCATGCCAAGACGGTTGGCAAATATTGCTATTGCCACTAGTCAGGCGCTAATGGAAAACTCATTATCCTCGGGAATCAGGAGAGGTGGAAGAGCTCAGCCGTCCTAGCAATTAGATAGAAAGCGTTGGTGTTTCTGCTCTGTGTAAGTGTGCTTATTGCCTCTTGTGAGTGTAAGTGTGTAGTGTGTATGCCTGGATTGCGGTATATAAGTATATGATGCCGTAAGTGCCTCACAATGCCAACTTTAAAGCGTCGAGTCCTGAAAGCCATCCTCTGTTTGCTCGTGATAAAGATCCGAAAGTAATACCCAGGATTTGCAACGCGAAATGCATATATTCTGTTCATAAAACCTGTAGTTCGCGGAATACAACAAAGGCAAATGAAAAAGGTACGTGGATAATGCCGTGAAGAATATTAAATAATTTTATATTACTCTGTAGTTGAAATATTTGATATGTTCCATAGTTTTTATAAAAAAGATATAAAGTATACGTCCTTTTTTTGACCGAGGAAACAGGCGTAGAGCACCAATAGTGGGCTCTTAATAAACAACCATCAAGTATTCCTTCAAGCGTTCAGATTTAATTAATTTAGTTTCATTTCATTTAATTGAATTAAATGGTTTTTTTTTCTATGCTCTATCCTAACCACAATCAGCTTTCGAAGCATTTAAAGCGTAAAATTGTTGGGAAATATTTATACCCTTGCAGAGGGTATTATAATTTTGGTCAAAAGTGTGCAACGCAGTGAAGGAGACATCTCCGACCCTATAAAGTATATATATTCTTGATCAGGATCACCTCCTGAGTCGATATGAGCATGTCCGTCTGTCCGTCTGTCCGTCGGTCCGTCTGTCCGTCTGTCCGTCTGTCCGTCTGTCTGTTTCTACGCAAACTAGTCTCTCAGTTTTAAAGCTATCGAGTTGAAACTTTGCACACACCCTTCTTTCTGTTGCAGGCAGTATATAAGTCGAAACGGCCGGGATCGGTCGACTATATCCTATAGCTGCCATATAACTGATTGATCGGAAATGCCATAACTTTGGTGTTTTTTAAGTTAGAGAGTAGAGACTTTCCACACATGTTACGTTTGACCAATATATATTATGTACAAAATTTCATAAGGATCGGCCGACTATATCCTATAGCTGTCATACAACGATCGAAATTGGCATAACTTTGGTGTTTTTTAAGTTAGAAAGATGGGATTTGGTACAGATTCTATTTTGGGAAAAACAATCTGATCTGCCAATATTCAAAGGGATCGGCCGACTATATACGATCCGCTACATATCTAATAATATAAGATGCGTGGCGCCACCTAGCGGACTGCGACTGAACTGCAAGGGTATATAAACTTCGGCTTTAAAGCGTAAAATTGTTGGGAAATATTTTTTCTTTTTTAAAGACCAAAAAATTACAATATTAAATTCAATTGCAGAGCTCTTATGCTTTAAATCATTTGAGTATTCTCGATGTTTGTCAAAAGCAGACTTTGCACTGCATTCTTCCACTTAGGATCCATTAAGCCAGATTCGTCGGACTTTGTAGCTTTGCAGTCCGATGTCCTTCTATTTTTATGATGGATTTTTGGGAATGTAGCCGCCTGTGGCTATGTCAATATTTGAGAACAAAATGCGACTTTTCACAAACAAAAAAAAAGTAATAATAGTCCTACAACGGCGGGCAAACTGGTGCGAGTTTCTATTCGGCAACAGCACTTGAAAATGTTTTTTTGAAGTTTTATTAAATCGATAAAATATTTTATCAAGAATGTTCAAGCCATAATTATTTTTTCAGAGAAATTTAGGATGCAGAGGGTTATATTTATGATTTTAAATCTATTACCGACAGAGGGTTTTCTCTCCGTGTAGCATTACCAATGACACTGGACGGCCACATCATCTGCCACAGCATGGCCTTTTCCAGTCAAAAAGCTGGACCTCAGTTGCCGATTTTGTGGCTGCTCCACCGACGACCCTTTGTCATCATCAACTGTAGCGGGATGTCCTGAGTCCGTTGCCTGTGTCCAGTGTCCAGTGTCCTCTACACTGTAGCCCGTGTCCCTAAGCCATGCGTCCACTTCGAGGCTGTAACTCTCCACCTGAGGGTTTAATTAACAGGGCCAATTTAGCCAAGTGATTAAGTGCCCTTTAATGGCACGGCTTCCGTTGGGATTGGGTTGCTAGATTGCACAGGTTATCCTGTTTACTTCAGAGTCCATTTTGATTTATCCCGACAAAAAGTGCTTTTAATTAGGACTTTAAAGCTTAATTTGAATATCATTAACTGGAAACTAAAACCACTTAACCCGAACCCTTTCAACTCTGAACCTCCCCTGGGTCAAGTCAGCTTTTTTCCAAAAACTAATTAGGTTTTAAAAGTAAATTTTATTTTTGTAGGGTTTTTTAGGGTTCTTTTGACCTGTAGCTGTCTGGCTAGGAGGAGGCTGAGACATTTGAATAATTATTTTGGACTGTCTGGTTTTGGGTTGTGTGTTTGCATGACAAATTAGTTTCTTAAAGCTGGCTTTTTGATTTAAAAGAATCCACTTTACCTTACCATTTTTGTTTAATTTGGAAGATGTGTTTGTGAAGTGCTATATTTTCTGTTATGTTGAACTATTCTGAAAACTGAGTTCGCCCTGCATTGTTTAGGTATAAAGTCGCCGTAATTGAATGGACTTTCATGACTTCCAGGTATTTGCATTCCCTTACATCCTTTTGTTGCATCAAAGTGGGGCAAGGGTAACAGGAAAAATTAAATCTTTACCTGGAATAGAAAATGAAGCCCAAAAAGGGTTTATGTTTTGGAATTTTTCATTTCTATTTTATTCGAATTTATCGTTCCATTCAGTTTTTGTAAAAATAAGTGGACTCTGTTGGCTTAAATCTCTCCCTGTCACGTTGGCTTAGTGACGAATGGTACTTGCATCACTGGATGCATGGGTTATAATTGGAATTTGAGACAGTTCTTCGGTATTGGATTGCCCCGGGATGTGTCCTAGACGGAGTACATATCGTAACGTATAAATTGATATTAACTGGGGCACATAAATCGCTTTAATAAATGCCCCACCTGTCCGGGAATGCTGTTCCTCCTCCTCGGTGATGGTGGAGAAGTTGGTTAGGCGCTGGGAGGTGATCAGTGGACTGCCTGTACCGAGCATTCGCCGGGAATTCCGTTTACCATTTCCGGATCCGGTTTCCAGCTGGTTCAGCAATATCTGGTTCTGGGGCTCCTGCAGCTGATGTTGCTGTTGCATTTGGAGCTGCTCCGATTTGCTCAGTTTCTCGGCAGCTGTGAAGACTACAATTGGCTTTTGGATTGGAAGGAGGCACACAGGAGGCACAGGGGAGGGAAGGTAAGCATACTGGGGGTGGCACAACACATTCACCGAATACCTACCGACGGGGCACTGGCCGCCTGTTGCAGCTCCGCCCGATGTCTCCGGTACTCCTGGTACTGCGATATAACGCACAGTAAGCAGTAGAGCTTCAAGGAGTAAAAATAAAATACTTTAACTGAAAATAGTACTTTAATTGGTAAGCTTACGTTTAGGCACAGGATAAAAAAGTCCATGGTAAAGATGAAACCGACAATTGGGTCGAATATAACGCGGCGGGAGAGGGTCAAGTGGAGGAGGTGGAAGCATTCGATGAGCAGGTCGCCCAGCATAAAGCAAATCCAGGGTATCAAAAATTGGCTTTATTGGCTTAAGCTTTATTCATCTTGACTAAGACTTTATGAAAAGTACAACAATATTTGATGAAATTGAGCAGAAAACACACTTTGTATTTCTTGTATTTTGTATGAATATTCAAGTAACAAAAAAACAAGCCAAAAACTTCCCTCAATTGCTTAAAGTTTCATAAATTTGTTGACACATTTGCTTTGCCGCCAGGCCACTTTTTATCTTTAGCAATTATTCATACAAGAAGTCACCTACCAGAGTGTAGATGGCACAGGCGAAGCTCCCACTCCTCACATCCTTCCAAAAGCAACAAGACTCCAGGATGGCCATCTTTCAGATGCTCACGCCTCGAGGATAAACATTCCAAAAACGTCAAGGGATTGAGGGGGTATGTATTGTACGTTTTTCCTTTAGGGGCTGTTGTAAAGGGATCGGCTGCCGCCACTTTCACTTGACTTTCTACACTTTCGCGCGCAGCGTGGCTTTCACTTTATCGGGCTTCCCGCCGAAACACTTAATTTGCTCTGCTCTTAGTTGTTTTCCCCCGTTTTAGTTTTTATTTGACGCTCCGCAGATAAGAATCTAGGATATTTTGTGGCTATGCGTAGCCTTGGATTTTTTCGGGACACTGACACATAACTCCGTACACCAGACGCACAGATTTATGACACTGATTTATGTGGCATGACCGGGCATATTTATGTGGCCCGAGTTGTTGGCTCCCAAAATACAGCATCCGTCCTCGAACCGTCGTCATTGAAAGTCGCATCGGGACTAGTGTGTAGCTCCTCCGGTGAAGTCTGGGAACTTGGTTTCAATTTCGAATAATTCGGACATGGATTTTTATGAATGAATGTTCGAAATCGCAGATCGCATGCGCCAGTTGGGGAAACAATAGCAACAGGCGGTTCAAGAACTCCTTGCATCCTGACAGCGGTTGACCGAATTTTCTCGTAATTAGCCACAAGCTGGGCTGGCTTTGCCAATACCACGAAATAGCTGCTATGGATTAGTAAACGATTGGATTTGCCAGCAGTTAATTAATGGGGAAACGCTAGGGCCCAAGGCTGGGTATTTGCAGGAATCATTGTTTCTTGGCGCCAATGAGTCGAATGGTAAGAAGGGATGCCCCGTTTTATGCTCCAATTGCGGCTACTTGAACGGAAATGAAAAGGAATGCCGGAAAAGTAGTGGCTTGGAAAATCATCAAGTCATCATGAAAATGTGCAGCCTGTCAGTGGAGGCTAAATGTTTGGAAAAAGGATTACTGAGTAAAAATTGGCTTACTCATTATGGGGGTTAAGGGAGACTGACAGACACACTTATTTTTTCGGAATATGTATATATATTCAAAGTACAACCTACAAATCAAATATAAATTCTTAGTTATACTTAACATATTTAACCCATTAAGCCCCTCTTCAAGACCATTTCATCTTCAAAGAAGTTCCATCAACTGAACCAGATATATTTGTCAGAATTTATATTTCTCCTTTATTTTGATTTTTTAATATGTCAAATAATGAAAATCGGAAAGGATCAGATGGGGACGAGGAGGATGAAAATGAAAATGAAAGCGAGAACGAAAAGAAAAAGAAGGAGAAAAAGGGAAAACCGTATGTTAAGCACCTTTAAGTCCATATTTAACTTGAAATTGAAGTAAAATATTTAATTATTAGGCGGTTTTCCCCCGCACAGATTAGGCCGGATCAGAGCGACGACGAGGAAGTCAATGTGACATATGCGGACCCGGATGAAATGTTCACCAGACGCTCCTGGTGGCAGAGTCCGCCCGATATGTTGCCATCGTCCTCGTGGGACGGGCCCGATTATTTCGATTTCGATGATCTGCTTCCTATCATTGGAGAGTTTGGTCGCTTCCAGCTTGTTCTATTCCTGTTCATGATCCCATTCGGCTACATCGCTGCCTATGTGTACCTGGGACAGATATTCATGACACTGACGCCCCACAAGTACTACTGCTTTGTGCCCCAATTGACCCTGGTGCAGGGCGAGGACCTGCGGAAGAAGCTGTCAATTCCCCTGGAGTCGGATGGATCCTTTAGCCGTTGCCGGATGTTCGACAGGAACTATACCAATATGCATGCCAAAGTTGCCAACAACACACACGATGTAGATGAGACGCTGCCGACCATTCCCTGCCAGTACGGCTATGTCTATGAGGACAAAGAGATGCGGTTCCACTCGGCCACCATGGAGTTTGGATGGGTGTGCGACAACGACAAGTACGCCACTTATGCCCAGTTCATCTTCTTCGTGGGCTCTATTTTGGGTTGCGTGAGCTATGCATACCTAGCCGACCATGTCGGACGACTGAATGTATTGGTCAGTAGCTGCTTCCTGGCCATGCTGGGCAATCTGGCCACCGCGGCGTCCTCGAACTTTTATGCCTTTGCCCTTTGCAGATTAATCGTTGGGGCTTCCTACGACAGCTTGTTCACTATGGTGTTCATTTTGGGTAAGAAATCGATGTCCCTAATCTTAGGGGTTAATTAAGAGCCTCCCCTTAAAGTGCACGAATATGTGGGTCCAAAGTATCGCAGCTTGGTGGCCTTTATTTCACTGGCACTGTTGTACTGTCCTTTTACGTTGTTGATACCCTGGATGGCTCTGTGGACCGGTGATTGGCGGAGGTTTGCCGTGTTGGGATGTATGCCCATTATCCTTGGAATGGCCGCCTACTGGCTGCTGCCGGAATCGGCACGGTGGGTAAACAACTGACCAAACCATAAGTCATGAGCTCCTTCCATCCAGACGTTTTCCGATCGCAGCTGGCTGGTGTCGAGGGACAACATTGAAAAGGCCGTAGAGATCCTGAAGACGGTGGCGCGGAGAAATAAAATGGTGCTGCCAACAGAACTGATTGATAGCTTCAAGGTGAGCTGTTCGGAGTTCTACCAAGATGAGATGCAGGGACGCAATTTTACTTTCCTCTCGATCTTCAGGCGGCGCCGCTTGGCACGCTTTATGATCCTAATGACCCTCGTCTGGATGGCCATATCGCTGGTGTACGATGGTCAGGTGCGGGTGGCAAGTGTCCTGGATACAAAGAATCTATTTGTCTACTTCACGATATCCTGTGCGATGGATTTGCCCGGCTATTTCGTGGTATTCCTTACCCTGGATCGCTTTGGGCGGCGTTGGAGCTCCTTTGCGTTCACCACCTTAAGTGGAGTCCTCAGCCTAATCGGCTCCGCAATGACCTCTTTGCCGTCCATGAAGAATTGCGCTTTGGCAAGTCGGTTCTTTGCCAACATGTCCTTCAACATAGCACTGCAGTGGTCGGCAGAAATTTTGCCGACGATAGTCCGGGGCCAGGGTGTGTCCTTCATCCATACGATGGGCCTTGTAGCCCTTCTGTTTTCCCCACCGATTATCTACCTCAACAACATTTCCTTTTCCCTGATGCTGTTGGTGTTTGGAACTGTGGGTCTTGCCGGAGGTCTGCTGTCGCTGATGCTGCCGGAAACCCTTAATCACGAATTGCCCGAATCCATGAGCGAGGGCGAAGATTTCGGTCGGGATCAGAGGGGGTGGGACT
>JAJJHT010001787.1:126332-154837 GCA_021223865.1 Drosophila pandora | reverse complement strand
ACGATGGTGAGGAGGGGGCTATCTTAATGGAAGGTGTGGGCGGTGTGATGGGCTTATACAGATGCAGAATCTCCAGGAAGTAGAAGATATAACGAAAAGCAGCCGATTTCCAATTGCACATTCTTCCCCAGACGGCGCGACGGGAGCGTCGGAAGCTCCGCGACTGAAACAAAATTAACAATAAGACTTTGTTGACATTTTCGATGGAGTGGTTCATACTAGATGATTGAAGGAAATTAGCGACTGGCGCTTCTGCTGCATCTTCAGGAGTTTGGGGTGTGAGAGTAGCTGGTCTGCTGTTGGCCTTTGCGTTGGATTCGGATTCATCATAGACTTTATGACTGCCTGGAGTTCCACTGAGATTTCTGTGGTGGATTATAAAAAAAATTAAACAATTGCCTCAAAAATAAATATATTCTGTTACTTACTATTTATGAACTCTTCGGGAAGGAGGCCTTGCCGCAGCTCGTGCCATAAAGGACCGTTGGCGGGAAGATCCATGTAGCAGGCCAGCTCCAGCATGGCTATTCCCAAACTGAAAATATCGGCTGCCTTGGAAAAGTGGCCCTGCAGGATTTCCGGCGCCATGTACCTGGAGTCGCCCTCGGTGGCGTGATGGTTGTTCGCCTTGTCCACATCTATGACTAGCCCAAAGTCCGCCAGCTTGCATGTCTCGTCGTCCTCGCTGATCAGCACATTGTCCAGCTTGATGTCCAAGTGGATGAGATTCCTGTCGTGCAGTGACTTCAGACCCCGCAGAAGGTCCAGCAAGATTTGCCAGATACGCTCCTCGGGCACGCGCCGGCACCGTAGAAGATACTGCTCCAAGCTCTCGCGGCAGAGCTCCATCTGCATGTACAGCCTGTCATACTGCTCCCAGGCGCGGATGAAACGAATGCAGTTCTCGTGTCCGGAGAACTCCTCGTACCTCCGGACTTCTTCCAGCCGCTCGGCTCTGTACTGTTCGCCTCGGAAGAGCTGTTTTGAAATCTTTACTGCGTACAGGCGACCGTCGGACCGATCCCGCACTTGGAATACCTCGCCGAATGACCCTTCGCCCAGCTTGGCCAGGCGTTCGAAGCACTGCTCGAAGTGGCTTCGGTCGCTCACTTCCATGGATCCTGGCGAGGATGGCAGCATGCTTGCATCCGGACACTCCAATCCCAAGGAACCTATAAAGAAAACATCAAATTAAAACAAATAATATAAACAATGAAGCCTCAACTAGCGCCATCCATTGGATTCAATGGGAAAGTGCTTCTTCCTGCCGCAAAGATTCTCGGTAACAATGCAGAGATTTATTGCGAAAATTTTGCTCGGTCGGCCTAGTTTTTTTGCGAAAACTAAACAGGATCTAGTATCCTTACCCCTTTCTGTTATGCCCCGGAAGGAAATCGCGTGGGCGATCTGGGAACTGTTCGCACTGCAGGACCCTAGCGACTGGCTTCTGTTCAGATTGTTGTTCTCCGCGGCGACGTAGCTTCCGCGCGCCTTGTGCTTGGGTGGCCGGAAGCGGTTGCTGTTCTCCCCATTGCACTGTTTATGTCGGTGTTTATCGTCATGCAATTCGGGGAGCGGCAAGCGATGCTTTTCCATTTTCAATTTGGGTGTCGTTCAGTGTTGGCATGCGTGTGTTTCGGAATTTCGGCAGTGCTGGAAAACGGTGTGTAGAATAAGGAACGCTTGGGAATGGGACATCTTCTTAGTAATCTTGNAAATTTATAATATTATTTTATTTATATATTTTATAAAACATATATTAAAAAAAACAAATTAAGATGAATTATGTAAAATAATAATTAGTATAAATATTTTCCATCCCTTAAAATATAATTTAGTTACAGTATACACCGCCCGCGAAACGGTATTCATTTGGCGCTCCAGATGCAGTCACACTACGGTTTATTAACAAAATAAAAAAAAAAACAAATACTTTGCAAAAATGGTTAGCAGGAACATAGAAAGGTAAATATTGCGGATGAATTTGAGCTCTGAGTTGCCGCAGTGGAGATTATGCAACGCACTTTTTCTCATACTGCAAGCTGCTTCAGTCAGCGTCTGGCTTAGTGCACCTGATCGGGTTATGCAATTTTGTATGCGGCTTTATTTATCTGCTCTGGACCGACCGGACAATGACTTCGGGGGTATCTCTCCACTGCACTGACGCTTAATCTCAGAGGGCCTCCATGAACTTAACCTTGCTCTGCTGTTTGATAGCCGTGATTGATGTACTCTTCTTTTTTCTTGTTCGAAGCACGAGTAAAGTGCCGACTTTCCATGTAATCCGAGAGGTGTACGATAGCTCCAATGCCCACGAGCGGTTCGAGGCGGAACTGGACAAGGCGCTCGAAGCCAAGGTTGACTTCATCATCATAGAGCCCCCGCGCTTGGGTGACGAAACCGGTAAGTAGTTTCCAAGTACTTCTTTAACAATGATTTTAATTTCTTAACCGATTAGGGCGCTGGATTTGGGTTGGAAATTGCTTGCACAAGACCGCTGTGGCCACTGGAGTGGTCTCGTTGGTGGCCAGCCTGCTTTGGCGTGATCGTCCCATCATCGCGGCACCTGCCTGTGCCCTGTCCCTCTTCTGCACCGGGCTGTACACGGTCTCCTGGAACTACGATCCATGTTGTCAATATCAGGTCTGTCCAAGCCCTCTCAACGCAGCTGTAGTTCCCTGAAAACCTTATTTGTTTATTTCTTTAGGTGGAGAACAATGACACCGTGCTGGAGAAGCTACCGTTGACAGACGTCTCCTCGCCTGTGATCTTGGGCTATTCGCCCAATTGCAAAACCAAATATTTGCACCGTGGCGTCACCTTCCTTTCGGCTGCGTTGTGTGCCTGGCAGATCTGGCGATCCTACAAGTAGATAATGAAAACCTATCTTCCCCAGTTTGGAAGCTAATGGAATGGGCCACGCTTCCACGGAGGCGTAATACGTAATAAGTCTAGACTAGGCGTCTGAGCGAATGCATTTTCTTTTAGGTATCGAACGATTTTAGCTTGCGATCGTTGTGTCATTCTTTTTAATGTTTTTAAATGGTTCCATGAGTCCCAAAAAGGTCTTTGTATCGTGTCCCGGTCAATTTATGTATTTCTGTGGCTCCTAACTTATTACGATTATTATTTGATGGCCGGAGTTAGACTTAGGGCGGCTGGCTAGGACCTCCGCAAGCACTGTAAATTAAGCAAAGCCAACTTCTGTGTATAGCAAAGAGCAAACCCCTTTGATGATTGTTATTAGCATCTAGTAGAAGATATCAGGAAGTGAAAGTAAATAAAAACAAAGCGAAATATATTGTTACAAATGCAGAGAGTATGCGATAAGAACCCACGCTCTTCTAGTGCAATTATGGAGAGGCTTTATGCGGGCTTACTCGTGCTCTTATTCTCGTCGTCGCTGTCAGTCGGTTTATGTATTCGGCTGGCAGCGGATTGATCGATCGAGTGGTGCGTTCCAGTGCGATCCAGTAAGAAGCCGATCCTCGCGGGTGCACCACTTTGACGCCATGGACTCTAGCCATATTGCCGTGAGATCTGGTAAGCCAGTCGCCAGCCAGACAGAAGATAGCGCTCCGATAAGATAGCAGTTATTGGGCCTCATCAGCATCATGGCATCATGGCAAATTTAGTCTTAAGATGCCCATCTTCGTAAGTGCGTACAGCTTGCGGGCGATCAGCAAATATTACGAGGAGCAAGACCAGAGCGGTCTCGACAAACTGTGCCACTTGGCTAATCATCTGCGCACTTTTATCTTGGCTAAGCTCCATCATGTGTTGTTTGCTCTATATTTCGCTTTGCTAGCCCTGCATCACGTTCCCTCCGAGGACTCAACGACCGCAAATGGCAGGCTGGACTCCACCGATCATATCATCATTTGTTTATCCGACGATAGCGAATCCACTCCGCTGTTGAGAGCTGCGAACTCCTCCACCACCACTCCACCACCGGCAAGCATCACAAAAGACTGTCTCAATTGGCGCTCGGTGGGACTGCTGGCTATGTGCGCGTCCGGCGTGAGTCTGGCCATCTATTTGCTTTGGAGGCAAAGTGAGTTATCCATCTGAAGCATGGGGGTCCAATTCTGAGAGTTATGATAAGCAGAAAGCAGGGGATTTTTTGAAGGCAGGCGGAAGTTTTCAATGATCGCTACTTCAAGGAATAAGAACTATTAGCAAGCTAATCAAATTAAAACTACACAGAAAATAAACACATACAAACTATGTATATGTTCTCTTATGTTACTTGATTGTTTTTACTATTTAATTGTTGACTAAAATAGTTAAATATTTAAATAAGAAATTGTAAAGTTAGACTTCCTAATAATGCATAAAATACAATCAAAGTTGATACATTACTTTTTAAATTTAATAAAACTCTGAGAGAAGAATGCGAATAAAAAAATTGGAATGTAAAAATCATCAGTGAATCATGGCATCATTTTAAAATTTCCTCCATATGATATGCCTATATTCTTTGTAGTGTGACAATGGAATTAAATAGCTGAATCACTTTGCAGCTCAACTGCCGGACTTTGGCTATCGCCTCACTCTCATCGAGCATGATGTGTGGTCGGATATGGATGTCCAGGATGAGGGAACTGTGCTGGATCCACTCAAAGTAGTGACGGTCTTCTTCACACAGACGGATAGTCCGGAGTGTCAGGAGGATTGCTTGGAGGTGCTCCATGAACTGCAGGTAATTTAATTAATAAAATTTAAAATTAAGTTTTTAATAATTTTAACTTCTTAGGCATCCCGGAAGGAGGAACTTCCCTACAATTTCCTCATCACCGGCGACTGCCAGGCTTTCGAGGCCCGCGGCTGGCAGTACGAGAGCCTTTTTTCCCAGGAGCTACCCCTGGCCAGCTCCCTGGTAATAGCCTTTGTGGGTCAGTTCCATCGAATCCCCCCCAATCGCTGCCAGTTGAAAGTAGCCCAGGCCTTGCTCCTGGAATCGCTGAAAAGAAGAAAACTACAACCGGATTACCAGCTATATGTGCTGGGCAGTAATACAGGTGCTGTGGAGCGGGAACTGGAACTCTGGCCGAGGTATGCCGGACACCGGAGCATCAAGTGAGACAAGGAAACGAAGCATTCCAAATTATTCCTCATGTTTATTGTACGTCAAACACAAAACAGTATACAAAGAAGCGCAGGATGAGTAAAGCGGGTGCCACCGAAAAGCAAAGCGGAGATCCCCTGGATCAGCTCTTGACGGGATCGGGGTACCGGACCAGCAAAGCGTTGCGCATTGGGGGGGTTACGGATGATGCCTACAACTATGAACTAAAAACTAAAACTAGATCCGGGCGGCTAGTCGAACTCCAGCTTCCGAAAGCTGCCCTCAATGGACTCGATCTGTGAGACGAAGTTGGGTCCGCCGGTGGAAGTCTTCTCAGCATTGAAGCTGCTCCTCCGCTGGATGCCGCGATCGGAGAGGAGGACACTCTTGTCCAGGCCAAGGATGAGATCTCGCTTGGTCGCCAGCTCCTGTTTCCACAGCTCAATCATCTCGCGCATGGGCATAGTTCCGCCCATCTCGAGAGGCAAACAGCCCGGATCCACGCCCTTCATCAACTCCTTTTCGCTGCCGTAGATGATGAGACGGTTCTTCATCTTGGAGCTGACGCGATTCTTCACAAAGTCTATGAGCCACTTGAGGGTGGAGGGCACATTGATCAGATGGATCTCCTTGTGGCGCATCGGCAGCGACTGTTCGCCCCACTTGAAGATCCTGGCGAACTCCGTGGGATTCCAATTGGTAACATGTGCGGTGGAGACGCCCGAAAAGTCTCCCACGTGCGTCAGGCCGGTGATCTGTGTCTCCTGATCCTCCATCAGGCACTCGTACGTGAGGAAGTGGGCCTTGGCCTGATCGCAGCTGGTGTGGATCTTTGGGTTCAGTCCCTTTGCATTGATTACCACCACCCTCCGTCCGTGCTTGTCCCGCTGTGGCACCGCGAAGATGTATCCCTGATCGATGAGGTCGCCCAGTCGTGGCTCCAGGTAGTCCAGTTGGGTGCTCATGTGCGGGAAGGTGCGACGGATGTTCAGGTACTTCAGCAGCGTCTGCTCGGCCATCGGGACGCTGAATTTCTTGGCTCGGAGGAATCTCAGCAGGAAGGTATCGTCACACCGGACATTCTGAAGATCCTCGTTCTTGGCCACCCAGTTCCTTAACTGTTCCAGACTCTGGTCGCGTGTGCAGCGATCCTCGCGCAGCTCCCGCTTGGCAATCTTCAGCAAGGACTCTGGCAGTGGCTTCGTCTCACCCTGTTCTTGCACCATCTTGGTCTGCTGTGGTAGTCAGGCGATGGATTGCGGCAGCTGTAAGATAAGAACTTGACTTAGTCGATATCATAAGATGATGCAAGTGGGTTTTTCAGAATGATATGTATAGGAAAATGTATGTTCTTAATCATTTTCCTTGTTCATGTTTACTACGCTTAGTAGTAAAGTTTAGTCAGAAGATAAATATTTAATCTTAATAAAATAGAACAGTACTACAACAGTAGAAGCATTTAATTAAAGATTAAAATAGTAACAAAATAAACTAATAATCTTTCATCTCAAAAAAGGTGAATCATTCAAATGAAATGGTTTTTTTTGGCTATTCTTTGAACTCATAGATCACCTCAGATCCATTCATTAAAAGCAGATCCATACAATAAGCTTCTCCATCAAATTAGTTCAAGGTCCCCTAGATCTCAAGGCGAACGCCACCGGATCATGGATCGCTGTAATTTGCAAATATTTGTTAATTAAAACTCACAAGAGACTCGGATTTATTAAAACGACCAGCCAAACAAAATGCAAATGGATAATATATATATAGTTTTTTTTTTCTTTTCGGCGAACTAAAATCTCGAAACCGACGAAATGAAAAAATGTATAAATTATTTTCTCGCCTGGGTTTCTTATTCAGCTCTTTGTTGTCATCTGAGGCCAGTATCCATAAAGCCACAAATGCCATTATGGACACACATAAAAGATGGCAAAAAAAATCAAAAAAAAAAAAAGCGAAACCTCAGATGCGAATTGGTTCAAGTTCAAAAGTGTTTACCGAAAGCGGGTCACCCCATTGGGGGATATTGAAAATGAAAGATATTCGTATGTATGTACAAGAGGTAATAATAATTAGCCCTGTGTACTGGGAGCGGATGCCGAGAAAGAGTTCCACTGTTTGCCCGATTTCGAATAGTCGGTTGCATAAGCATTTGGGCATCGGTGGTGGAAAGCTAATGAACAATGCCCCCGATTGCCAGATTCCAAATGATGATTTGTTTGTGCCGGCCGAGCAAACAAAACTACAATCATGGGATGCACTAACAAGAGTCTCCGTGGTGGCCCTATCTCAATATTTGCACATAATTTGTGATCCGATGGGATTGGGGTTCAGCCTGCCCTTTTGTCTTTCGCCGTAAGAGCCCCATGATGTTGATGATCGAACTCTAATTTGAATTTCGTTTTCCCATGACACAGACATATATGCAAATTGATTTCGATTCGTTGCGAACTCTGTGCCATTTAATTGATTTCGTTTTTTTCGATCGATTTCAGGAGCTTTGCCATCAATGTGTGAAATTTGCATTTGTCGGTTTTTTAAATTTTCGTTTTGCGTTTTTCCTCCCCAACTGGAAATGCAATTTCGAAAATGTCATTGAGCAACGTACTTTTGGATCCCGCATTCCCTCTCTATCGATGGCCTATCTAGCCCTCTCTTTCACTCAGTTTCAACATGAGTATTTTTTTTTTTTTAGGAGCTCGGAGGCTCTGGTCGTGGCACATGGCACATAGTTTGTTGTGGGTTGCGTGGCTTTGTGTGGTTAACTGGCCAATAATAATGCAACTGGCGGTGCAATCGTGGCTTATTTGGCAATTCCTCAGCTTTTCAGCTTCATATTTTGTTTTGGCGGATTGATTTGACGAGGTTCACACATTTCTCGTAAAGGTTAACTAGCTTTGGAAATTGATTTTTGATTACAATCTTGAGTTTTGTGGTTTTTATGATGGCTTTTATTCCACTAGATACCAAACTTTTGATTAATTTGTAATTGTATTTATCCCCTTTTCGATTTTTGTGAAAAAAATTGTCATATTTTTGTTTGAAAATTTAAGTGGATAATGAGCAGGATAATGAGCAAAATATTTAATCGATTGTAATCGATTTTGAATTTCACATTTGGGCACACTGAAACACTTACACCCTGTTTGAAATCCCGTCACACGCTGCGTATGAGCAATGCCAAACGCCCGTTTTGCAATCCTTGATTCAAAACGCCTGCTAAACACGACTTTGGCTATCTTCTCCTTCTCAGATAGATCGAATTCGCAAAGATACGCGCCAAAAGGTGGATGGAACACGTCCGAACAACCCGAAGTCCAAACAACGAATGTTCGTTTAGGAAAACAACGAAACGCTCGCAACAACGGCGAGAAACAAAAATTGTTAAAGAAATTAACTGGATTATATAATGGCCCACGCATACATTTGCAACTTGTGGAGCTGCTGGAGCGGCAGAGCCGAGCTCGAGAGTCGCTGAGCGGAATTCGAATGCAATCTGATCGGTTCGGTTTGTAAATGCTGCTGATGTTGCTGCCGGAGATGCTATTGTTGTTGCTGCTGTCGCTGTTGCTGTTGCTTGTGCTGCTGCTGCATGGATCATGGAACAAGTTTTTTTTTTTTTGGACAACAGAAACCGAAAGTGCTACGTCGCTCTAAAGTACACGAACCTTTTTAGCCAGGCCGAGAGCCGAGCCTGCTCCCAGCTTGGAGCTATCAAAGGTGGCCCATAAAGTATTCAAGAGTTGCTGCTGATGTTGCTGCTGCGGCTGCTGCTGCTCTCGTTGTTGCTGTTGTTTGGCAATCCCAGTCATTCCATCAGTCAGTCAGTCAGTCGGTCAGATGGGTTGTAAATCAGGTTCGCTAGCGGTTCATTTTCAGTTTTTCTCTCTCTCCTCAATATCACATTTTTTTTTTATATAAAGATTTTTTTGTCTACAAGATTGTTTTTTGCCTTTTCATGCCTATTTCACTCATTAAGTTTATTGAAAAACATTGCTCACGGGGGAACTGACAAAAATTTGCATTTTCATGGCCCGAACCGACTTGGCTCCCCATCTCCACATGGCAGTGAAGCGAGAATGGCCACCAACCTTGAAAATGCAATCCCCCAATGATGATGCTGCTTGCTGTTGCTAATAGCCAAACACCTAATGATCTACGCTGCTCTTGTCCAGCTCACCTCACCCTCCACCACCATCACCAGCTCCAGTTTCGATTCAAATCGCAACTTAGACTGCATTTTATGGCTGGGAAAAGAAAAGCGTTGGCCCCAGATTGTTATGGCTACGACTATTACCTCGAAATCACACGGAGAAACTCTTGGAATCTCCAGGGCCGTGACGTGGGCTGGGATATATGGACATTTCCCAACCGACAAAGGGCGTAGGTATGGACCATAAAGTGTCAGTGTCAGTCCATTGATACCAGGTACCAGGTCCAATCAATGAGTTGCGATCGTCTGCATGCTAATCTAATGATTCGTTTCCGTTCGCCAGTGGGCGGAGGAGAGGCCCGGGCAGCTTCAGCTCGAGCTCCAACTCCAGCTCCAGGCACGCCCAAAGTGCTAAATAATCATTAAACGGCAGTGTGAAAATGTTTTTGTCCCTTGATTAATGTTGATCTCATTATGAGGCTTTTCTCAATGACAATTTGGTTAATTGATTGCCGACAGAAGGCCGTTCGTTGGAGAGAGGCCTGCATTCCCAACCTTGGCATCCACCTTGAAAAACAGATTCTGTTCGATTAAAAATGAGATGAAGATTTTTTTATTTAAAAAAACAATACTATTTAGTCGCGTAAGGTTTTTCATAACTTCATAGGTTTCTCTTAAAATGAGGAAGTTTCACTTCCCTTTGCTGAAAGTTGGAATTTTAAATTCATAGATAATCTATCTGGCGCAGTGGGGCATGTTGTCACTACTTTTGAAGGAAAATTTACAAAAAATCTAAAAAAAAAATTCGTTGCTAGGTTTTATTGCAGATTGAAGGAGAATCTATCCACAAATCTTTTAAGGTGTCCCGCTTGGGAATCGGATGAGTTTTGCCGAAGATATAGCTTTCGCAGTGGGGCATATTGCCGCTCCAGGGATATTCACTACTTTTGAAGGGGATCCCCCAGAAAATTTTACAAAAAATCTAAAAAAAAATTCTTTGCTAGGTTTTGGTGCAGATTGATGGAGAATCTATCCACAAATCGTTTAAGGTATCCCGCTTGAGAATCAAATGATTATTAACGAAGATATAGCTTTCGCAGTGGGGCATATTGCCGCTCCAGGGATATTCACTACTTTTGAAGGGGATCCCCCAGAAAATTTTACAAAAAATCGAAAAAAAAAATTCTTTGCTAGGTTTTGGTGCAGATTGATGAAGAATCTATCCACAAATCGTTTAAGGTATCCCGCTTGAAAATCGGATGCGTATTGCCGAAGATACAGCTTTTGCAGTGGGGCATATTGCCGCTCCAGGGATGTTGATGATTTTTGAAGGGGACCCCCAGAAAATTTTACAAAAAATCTAAAAAAAATTCTTTGCTAGGTTTTGGTGCAGATTGATGAAGAATCTATCCACAAATCGTTTAAGGTATCCCGCTTGAGAATCAAATGATTATTAACGAAGATATAGCTTTCGCAGTGGGGCATATTGCCGCTCCAGGGATATTCACTACTTTTGAAGGGGATCCCCCAGAAAATTTTACAAAAAATCTAAAAAAAAATTCTTTGCTAGGTTTTGGTGCAGATTGATGGAGAATCTATCCACAAATCGTTTAAGGTATCCCGCTTGAGAATCAAATGATTATTACCGAAGATATAGCTTTCGCAGTGGGGCATATTGCCGCTCCAGGGATATTCACTACTTTTGAAGGGGATCCCCCAGAAAATTTTACAAAAAATCGAAAAAAAAAATTCTTTGCTAGGTTTTGGTGCAGATTGATGAAGAATCTATCCACAAATCGTTTAAGGTATCCCGCTTGAAAATCGGATGCGTATTGCCGAAGATACAGCTTTTGCAGTGGGGCATATTGCCGCTCCAGGGATGTTGATGATTTTTGAAGGGGACCCCCAGAAAATTTTACAAAAAATCAAAAAAAAATTCTTTGCTAGGTTTTGGTGCAGATTGATGAAGAATCTATCCACAAATCGTTTAAGGTATCCCGCTTGAGAATCAAATGATTATTAACGAAGATATAGCTTTCGCAGTGGGGCATATTGCCGCTCCAGGGATATTCACTACTTTTGAAGGGGATCCCCCAGAAAATTTTACAAAAAATCTAAAAAAAAATTCTTTGCTAGGTTTTGGTGCAGATTGATGGAGAATCTATCCACAAATCGTTTAAGGTATCCCGCTTGAGAATCAAATGATTATTACCGAAGATATAGCTTTCGCAGTGGGGCATATTGCCGCTCCAGGGATATTCACTACTTTTGAAGGGGATCCCCCAGAAAATTTTACAAAAAATCGAAAAAAAAAATTCTTTGCTAGGTTTTGGTGCAGATTGATGAAGAATCTATCCACAAATCGTTTAAGGTATCCCGCTTGAGAATCGGATGAGTATTGCCGAAGATATAGCTTTTGCAGTGGGGCATATTGCCGCTCCAGGGATGTTGATGATTTTGAAGGGGATCCCCCAGAAAATTTTACAAAAAATCGAAAAAAAAATTCTTTGCTAGGTTTTGATGCAGATTGGTGGAGAATCTATCCACCAATCGTTTAAGGTATCCCGCTTGAGAATAAAATTCGTTGCTATGTTTTGATGCAGATTGAAGGAGAATCTATCCACAAATCTTTTAAGGTGTCCCGCTTTAGAATCGGATGAGTATTGCCGAAGATATAGCTTTTGCAGTGGGGCATATTTCCGCTCCAGAGATATTCACTACTTTTGAAGGGGATCCCCCAGAAAATTGTACAAAAAATTAAAAAAAAAATTCGTTGGTACGTTTTGATGCAGATTGGTGGAGAATCTATCCATAAATCTTTTAAGGTGTCCCGCTTGAGAATCGGATGATTATTAACGAAGATATAGCTTTCGCAGTGGGGCATATTGCCGCTCCAGGGATGTTGATGATTTTTGAAGGGGACCCCCAGAAAATTTTACAAAAAATCTAAAAAAAAATTCGTTGCTAGGTTTTGATGCAGATTGGTGGAGAATCTATCCACAAATCGTTTAAGGTGTCCCGCTTGAGAATCGGATGATTATTAACGAAGATATAGCTTTCGCAGTGGGGCATATTGCCGCTCCCGGGATGTTGATGATTTTTGAAGGGGACCCCCAGAAAATTTTACAAAAAATCGAAAAAAAAATTCGTTGCTAGGTTTTGATGCAGATTGATGGAGAATCTATCCACAAATCGTTTAAGGTGTCCAGCTTGGGAATCGGATGCGTATTGCCGAAGGTGTAGCTTTCGGGGCATATTGCCGCTCCAGGATTATTCGATAAGCATTTGTAAATAATAAGCAAAATCTGTACTTTAAAAAATATCCTGTTCTTAGTCGCATAATTTTTCGGTGACCCGGTTATTCCCCGATTGCACTGCTAACCTTCCGCCATTGTCCCTGACCAGAGACAATGGACTGACCTACTCCACCTGGCCGGGCTAGGCCGGTGGAGCCACATTTTTAAAGCACATCAGTTATGTTGGTAATAACCGTACTCGCTCCGCCGTGTGCTCGGTGTAATGTGCCCACTCATCGTTGGCACGTTTTTAATTTCTTACTTTTGGGCATTTATTTTTTGGTTTCTCTGCTTCCCGTGGCCTGACGCATAACGAGTTTACCGCCGAGATTCCGATGCCCCAACAGTGGAATGGAGTTTCAAGCCAGGCCAGGCCCCAAGCTCGTCCAATTGCTCCACATCAGCTGGTGGCCGTAAAGATGCCGCCACCTCTCGAATGCGAACAATAATAATTTTTAATAAACACATTACATGGCGCAAAGCAGACGAAACAATTCGCAATTTCGTTTAAATGGGAGGTGGAGGGTAAATGTTGGGTAAATGTGAACTGGCAAGGGGAAATCCTACATATTACACAAAGTCTCGGCCACAGACTGTATCGGCCCACCAGATTTTGTTGTTTCCTCTTTTTGGCTTTATGGCTAGTTTGGTCTTAGCCATAATTAACGAATTAAAGAAATTCAGCAGCATGGCTTAATTATCGTTCCCAAAATGACCCTTGCCTAGCATCCAAATTGTTGTTTATCCATAAATTCTCTTTCGTGGCCGATAGCCATCCCAGATAGTTTCTTGTGCCACCGTAAATGGCTGGGGTCAGGTTTTTGGGTTTGATTGGAAAAATTTGCATACAATTTTTTGGTGATTTACAGAGAACATAATTTATCATCTCTGCCGTTTTAGGGCATCGATGAGGGGGAAGAATAAACACAGGCTTTGAAATCCCAATATGTTTGCCCAATGCGCAGTAAATATACGCACTTTTCTGTTGACACTGCCGCATTACACCTGCCCAAGACAAATAAATTATTGGCTTACTTTTGGGCTTTTTTACTCGGAGTACTCGGATTGCGTCAATGTTGTTAATTATAATTGCACAAGACAATGTCGCTGCTCTTGAGCCGAGCTCGGAGGCTATTGTTACGTATGCCAATTAGTGTAATTGCAGGAGAACGGTTAACTGGGGCTGTTCTGGCCAATTTGTACCTACCTGTGGTCCGATTATATTTGATTTGACTCCAAATATCGTATTTCCGTTTACTTTTTTGAACGAAACTCGCGAGTCTTTGGCAAATACGTCTGATACGTGCAAAGGTTTAAAGTAGAATCAGCCAAAGAGCAGAGTTTAAACTTGGCTTAGAGCAAAATATTGGTAATCGGTTGGAACAACCATTTTTAATCAAACTTATAAGCTAAGCTTTTGATTTTTGATAGGAAATAGTTAATAGAGGCCACCTATTGTCACATAATTCTTCTTATTGTACTAAAAAAATAAATTATATTTAAAGAATACAATGAATAATTTTAAATTATAATATTTCATAAAATAATGTTTTTTTGAATTCGATATCCCCCTATTTTTAGCGCCACCATTGCCTATCGGTTTGTGTCTAGGTTATCGCTGGACAGGTCACACTGGAAATAGCCGGAATATTTGAAAGAAACATTATTTCATTGTATTTAATACTGTTGCTAAACTGTTTCTTTTCAATAAATTAGCTTCTTTGAAACCAAAGTAATTTCGCTTACGCTAAACATAAAGTTTTTAGCCATTTATTAGTTTTTCGTACATTTAGTTTTCAAATTAAATCATTTAAAAATAGAGTTTGATTTACAAAAACTAGAAGCTAAATAAAAAAACCGCGATAAGTTCTCCGCGGCACTCATAATGAGATGCTTTTTTTGCTGGGCGACGCAATGAACAATTTCAAATTATTGCCTTAATATGATCTGCAAAGTTATTCGGGAGCTACTTAAACAAGAATTAGTACGTAGATATTATATTAAATGAATAAGCCGGCATGAATGTGTATGGGTGTGTGTCCGTCTTCCGCCGTCTCCTTTTTTTTTTGGCGAGTGGCTAGTGGGAGGGAGTGTCTGTGTTCATTGAGGACATTACCGGATAGTACCTAAATTATCATTACGGGTTTTATCGCTTATCTACTGCAGATATAGCCTATGATAATCATTGGCGCCAAAGGCGCAGTTGCATTTGGGACACTTCCGCTGGCGCGTTTCGTACCGCGTTCGCAGGCAGTCGTAGCAGAAGACGTGGAAGCACTTTGACAGCACTGCGTCCTTCCGCTTCACCTTGCACGAGGGACATGTAAGCGTCTCCTTATACTCTCGGATCTCCTCTATCATTACTTCGTCAATAGTGGTGCCGGACATCTCCATCTTCTTCATCCGTTCCGCCTTCCGCTTGAACTGCGCCAGCTCTTCCTGCAGCCGCTTGGTTTTGTAGGCTTCTGCCTCCAACGAACTAGTTTTCTCGGCCACCACTTGTTGCGCCTCCTTCATCTGGGCATGGTATTTCTCCAGATGCAGCTTCAGATCTGCCGCCGACTGGGCCGATTCAATCGCCTTCCGTTTGTGCATCTCCATCGCCTGTTGCCGCAGCATCAGCTCCTTCTCGATCGAAGCCACGGTGGCCTGAAGACTCCGCTCCTTTTCTTCCAGTTTTCGTAGCACAATGTGCATGGCTTCGATCTGGGTCGTAGCCGTTGCCATCTGGTCCTCCAGCACCGTCTTCTCTTCTCGCAGCAGCTTGTGCAGTTGGTTAGCCTTGATTCGCTCTGACATCAGCTTAAAGTTCGCGTCGTCCTTTTCCCGTAGCTGCTGTATTAGACGCGAGTTCTGCTCCTGCATGTCCTCAAACGCTTGGCCGGTTACCTCCATTTCGTTAAGAAGCGCCTCCTCCTCGTGGGAGCCTACAAAGGGTCTTGTATAGTTCGCACCACCTGGAGCACCAGCGCCCCACGCATTGTCCGATGGCTTGTGGTTTGCCATCTGCTTCTGTAGTTCGTATTTTTGCTCCTCCAGCTGCTTGATCTTTCGTAGCGCTTCCTCGTCTGCCAACTTTTTTCGCTCCTCGCGTTTGCTCTCCTGCAGTTTCTTCAGCTGCTGGCGTAGCTCCTCGATCTCGGAACGTAGTTTCTTTTCCGTTGCCATTAGCTGGACCTTGTCACGTTGGTCCTTGGAGACACCTTTGTACATGTCCAGCAGTAGTTTCATTTCCTTCTGGTCATTTAACGCTTTCCTAAAAAACCAAGCAGTGTCGATTAAAATTAATTCTCATATAATATTCAAAATACTTACTTTAATTGTGCTTTCAGATCTCGCACCGTTTCACTCTCCACAGTCTTCACATCCTTGGCTTTTACACCGTCCTTGGAATCCTTTTCGCTCTTCACACCCCCTCCCGAACTGGAATTTGTGGAATTTGCAGCATTTCCTGGTCCTGGCGAGTCCTTTTTCTCGGTTGCACCGGAGTCTCCAGAACTGAGTTTTTCCTGTTTGATACCATCTTTAACATCCTTGCTAGCTTCGTCATCCGCATCATCGTCGGCCGACCCAGAATTCTCCTCTTTGATGGCGAGATTGGCATCACTGCCGGAATTCGTTTGGTTGGATTGGCTGGATGCGGAGGCGTTGTTGGAATTCTCCTCCTTCACGCTTGTGGCATTTTCTTGCTTGATCTCGTCGGCAGCAGAACCTGTCGCCGACTGCAATTTGTTGCCCTCCAGCGTGGCCAGAGCATCGTCCAGCTCCTTGCGCAACTTAACGTTGTCGGTAGAGGTGTCTTTATACTTCCGCTTATAGCGCTGCACCTCGCCTTTCAGCTGACCGTTGTGGTTCTGCAGCGAGGTGATCAGGTGTCGCATCTCACGGTTTATGGGCGCTGTCTGCTCGTTTGCGGCCATGTTCTGTTCAAACTCTATCCTCAACGCTTCGTATTCCTTCCTAATAAGCGCCAGGACGTCCTCCATTTGAATCATTTCGCTGCGTACCTTCTTCTGAGCTATCAGCTCCTCGCTCTCCATTACCTCGATCTGTCTCAGGTGCTGGTTCTTACTCGTCTGCAACTGGTTTCGGGTCTCGTCCAGCATAGTTTTGATTTGCATGGACTCGTTATAGAGCACGGAGAATTGGCTCTGCAAGCACTTGTACTCCGTCGTCTCCACAATCACCGACTCTGGTAGTTGCCGTATCTGCAAATAAAATAAATATTAGTGTTTTGGTAGAAATAGTTGCTAATATACTGAAGTGTAAGAGATTTCTCTCCAAAATAGCTCATCAGTTATGCATCCAATCGCCTTGAATCGCCCTCCTTTTTAAACTTACATCCATTTTGAGTTTCTCCACCTCTTTTAGGGTTTCGCGGTGCGTGGCGTGTAGTTTGTCCAGCTCTTGTAACCGATTGTTGGCCAGTTCCCGGTACTCTTCCAGCTCCTTCTGCAACTCCTCCAAATGCTGGCTATTGACGTTGGTAGTTGCGTTGCCAGAGCCCGTGGATGTAGGAGTTTTGGCGCTGTTGCTACTCTTATTGGGATCTCCGTAGATTTGATGGTAGGCCTTTAGCTTTTCAATTGCTTCGGCCAGATGGTTTTCAAGCTTGTCGTTTCGGCAATGGATTTTTTCCAGGTCGTATTGGAGCTCGTCGATCTGGTTCTTCAGCTCGGCATTCTCCGTCTCCTTAGCAGTGTGGGCGTCCTGGTACTCCTTCATCTTCAGCGACATGGTGTGGAACTTTTCGTGCAGCGATGTGTTTAGATTCTGAAGCTTGTGGTTTTCGCTCATGATTTCAATGTGGGTCTGCTTGAGTGTTTCCTCCAGGGCCTGCACCGCGACGCTTGCTGTATTTGCCGCCTCGGCATCCCCGCTGGACTGCTGCTGCTCTTCGTCAGTTGCTCCCGAACCGGCACCCGCCAAACTATCACCTTTCAATACATGAGTTATCTTCTCGTTGCGTTGCATTAACCTATCAATAACCTGCACGATCTTGGCCACCGCCCGCTTAGACACCTGCACGCGGTTGGCCAGCTTCTCGTCCAGCTCCTCCTTGTCCCATGTGGACAGCTGAGCCAGAAACGACGTAGTGACCTCGTTTTCGTTTCGGTTTTCCAGCTCATCCGCCGTCTCGGCGTCGAATCGCTGCAGCAGGACACGGATGTCTTCGTTCAACTGGTTCCAGTATCGATTAACAACATTCAGCACGGCATCGTCCTGCGTCTGCCGCTTCTCCAGCTGCTCGATTCGGTGCCGCAGCTCCGCCTCCGTTCGCATTCGCTGCTCGATACGCTGAGCCAATTTCTTGTTTTGAAACTCCAGCACCTTGATGTCCATCTCCTCCAGGGTGGACACTGGCCCAATTAGGTGCGGCTCAAAGTGAACCTTCTTTATGGGGGGCTGGCCGGCCGCAGCTGCCGCTACCGCCAAGCAGCTGCTTCCTCCCACGCCGCCACCGCTGGCGCCGCTGGCGTCCTCGGCGCTGCGTTTTGACATCTCTGCACTGTAGAAGATACAAATAAAGTTAAAGTGAATGTAAATTATGAAAAATAAGAACCCCTCGCATTTATTGATTTGCCATTCGTGGCTGTACTCCATTTTTATCGTGTGCGGTGGCAGAGGTTGCTGCGGATGCGGCATTTTAACGCGTCCTCTGACGCCGACCCTCGTCTTGGGTGCCTGGAATAGATGGTGGGGCGATACACTTACCTTAATCTCAGGGTTTTACACTTTTAGCTTAACATTAATAAAGATTTTCTGTGGGTTTTCTACGTTTTGTCAGGCTTCATTAGTGTGCCCAAAGTTTTTTCGTGTGATCGCGCCAAAACGCGTCTCCAACAGCCGGAAAAATGCCAGTGCTGTAAAAGAACACATTTTTCCCATGCACTTTTCTCGTTTCACTAATTTTTAAAGAATTATGAACTTTATCTATATAATCTATTTATATTTAATATGTCTTCAATAAACTTATAGTAGCCAAAGGAATCGTGCAAATTGTCACAAGTTTTCTGTCATTTTTTTCCTATTGAAATTTTGGCGTTGCCATACCATGAAAAAATACCAAAGTTTCTTAAACTCACCCGTTAAATTCAAAATTATGGCGAGCTTGATAAAAATAGTAGAAAATCTTCAAAGCTAAAAGA
Organism: Drosophila pandora; assembly: GCA_021223865.1. NCBI lineage: Eukaryota > Metazoa > Arthropoda > Insecta > Diptera > Drosophilidae > Drosophila > Drosophila pandora. Next base: position 136,168 of record JAJJHT010001787.1, on the reverse strand, counting down.
TAACAAATCCTATCACTCCAATAAAATAAACATGTAAATCTTGGTAACTGGAAATCGAAAGTGAATTTCAATTTATTAAGTAATTTGGGATCGAACACGAAATGCACATACATGCTGCATCTAATTTGATTAATTGTGGCTGACTGCGTGCAGGACGCGAGTGTGACTGCAACTACTGGTGCGAATCTGGGACTGGTACTGGAAATGGTACTGGTACTGGTGGAGCCGATCTGTTGGCCTAGAAAGTCTGATATTTGAGGGCCTGACGCAGAGTCATGCAGTCGACTTCATCGATTTTGCAGGTATTTGCCTTAATGTTAATCTCCTCCTCCTGCATCACCTGGACGTGCATCAGGTAGCGCATGGAGGCCTTGTTTTCGTTTAGCTTCTGATTTAATTTGCAGACCGAGGCCTTCAGAGCCTGCAGCTCGTTGTACAGCGCATCCTGAACCATGTCGCAGGTTAGCTCCAATCCGGGACGGTGGGCGCGGTTGCTGAGCCGAGTCTGGCAGAGAGTGATTGCCCTCTGCTTGTCCATCATCTCCTTCTCCAGCTCCGTCATGTTGCGCTGCACCTGGTGGATGTGGTCCATGGTGTCCTTGTGTTTGTTCTCCAGGCACTGCTTCACGTGCTTCGTCTCGGCGATGCGCCGTTCAAAGGACTCGTTGGTTCGATCCGTCTGATTCTGCATATCCTCGCACACCTGCTTCAGGAGCAGGTCGATGTAGGCTCGGAGCTGTCCGGCGGATACCAGAGCCTTGGCATTTGCCTCCAGATTCTCGTACGTCTGCGCCTGCCACTCAGTCAGAGAGAATTGGCTGGGGGAGGTGGTATTGGAGAGGAAAATAGGTAAAAGGAGTCATGGAAACCAGTGTCCCAATTGGGGGTGGGTCGATTGAGGAGGGTGATAGGTAATCCATGGATGTATGCCAGGCTATGTATGTTAACTTCAAGCTTATTTAAACAGACTGACCTTCCACAATCGACCCACCTCCACTTTATGGAATTTTTAAACCTACCAGTGCTGCTTGGAGAGATCCTGGCCCTTCCCCAAGTCGTGCTGGAAATCCTTCAGCTTCAGATTCTTCTCATCGATGGCCAGCGATTTGTCCTTGGCAGCCAAATCCTGATCCAGGAGATAGATGGCAGCACGCAGCTTTCGAATCTGCTCCTCGGCCTCCTTGAGAGCCGCATCTGCCAATCCCTGACATCCCTTGATCACCTTTAGCTCCCGGCGCAGAGACCTATCCACCTCGTCGTCGCAAAGATCCACACCAATGCGGCCCTCTCGCAGGATTAGGCACTGCTTACATATGGCCAGGGACTTGTCCTTAAGGAACTCGATACAGTTAAGCACCCGATTGCGATAGGTGTTCAGTGCCTCATCCTCCAGAGCGGCTGTCTTCTTTTGGCGATTCAACTCGTCGACCAGAAAGCGGATCTCGCTGGTGCGCTCGCGCATATGATGCTCCACTTCCCGCTGCCAGTTCTTGGTGGTGTCCTTCGTTTCGTCCACCACTCGTCGCGATTCCCTGGACGAAGAATGAAATACGATTTGAAATTGAAACTAAGAATGGTACTATTCCAATTATTATGTAATGAACCTCTCATCATAGTGATGATTCTTTAGATGATGGAACCATATACCATCTCACTTTATACTTACTCCACAATGCGTTCAGCCAACTTCTCCTGGTCACATGTGATGCGAAACTTGATCTTGTTATTATAGTCCCAGTCCTCCTCGGAGTAGCGGGGCGGACATTTGGCCACCGGGCCCAGATGCTTCCCGGCCAGCTGGAGGCCCGTGATGCGGCGCGACTTCAAATTGGGCAACATCTTACCTTCTTGCGTAAGAAATAGAAAAGGGAAATATATGTATATGGAATTAAGAAATCTGTACACTCGATTGGAAAATGGATTGCCCCCACCTGGCACACTTCTCGAGCCGAGCGGGGCAGCAAATAATGTGTACCTGGCTGGCTGGCGGCCTGGCTCGGAATCTCAGTCGGAGTCGGAGGAGCGACGCTGGCGACCTGAGCTCCTTACTAGCTCATTGGCCATCCCCCTCCTGTCCCACGGGCTTCGTTAAATCGATTCATGCTACGGAATTTACGGTTGCCTAGCGGTATTTATTGTTATGTTGCTTATCCCCCGCACCGATAGCCCCCAGTTCATATAGTAGCTCCATCCGGCCGTGTGCATGTGCTTGTCCATTGCGCTTGTGCCGTGTGTCACCTGGCAGTCAGTCCAATTGGGCACACGGAGCTCCGGCCGGAGGAGTTCTGCCAGCTGCTCCTGCACCTTGCTCCTTGCGGTCCCGTCTTACGGCATGTTTATAAATAGCTTTATGCCGAGACTGGAAGGTGGGGAAGGAGGTGTCTCCTTGAGGTCCTGGCTCCTCCTTGATCGATTTATGCTAACATACTTTCGCTTTTGCGCCTTTGCATGAGTGACTGCTTTCGTATTTTGTACTTTATTGCAAAGTTTTTGGCATTAATTATGCTAATCAATGGCAGTTGCGTGTCCAAGTACAAGCGACTAAAAATAAAGAACTGCCAATGATTGGATTCGACATTTGAGCCATCGGTTTGAGAGGGACTGACGAAATGGTTTGAGAGCCATTGCAAAAAAAGGGACATTGCAGGAGTAGAATTTTAACAGGGATTATAAAGGAAAGGTGGAAAAGTCTATGAGTTAATAGTCTAATAATCTAAATAGTTATTTATTTCTTATATTTTACGAATTTATTTGAATCAGGTTAGTGGCTCTCAAGCCCTCTTTGGGCCATGGCTTACAGTTGAAGAGCCACTGACAAGCCCCCCTTTTGAAATTTCCCAATAATACTAATCAGCTTAAAAGCTCCCAAACAAAGCTTTCGAATGAGTTGTGTTTTTTTTGTAAAATTAAGTTTTAATATATTACGATGATACACAATTGCCATATACATCTTTTTATCTTTTTTTTATCCACATAGTCGCACTGAGCTTACAGCTAAATGATAAAAATGTACAATTTAATTAACTAGGATCTCTTGATGTTCGTTCTTGAGGTTACGCTACGGTTTATGTTTCATTCTTTTTGGATTTCCGCGTATCGTGTCGTTTGGCTCCAACGATCTTATATGGTTTATGGCAGCTCGTCCAGAACTCTTTTCGGTTTTTTATATTTTGGTATGCAATTAGGCCAGGCTTAATTGGCTGTCAACAAATGTGGCGGCGAACCTTATTAATAACTGTGATTAGGCCATGGTTTTATTTTCTTTCTTGTGTTTTTATGGTTTATTAACAGTGAACTTTGAAATTCTATACTGAGTTTTTAGCTAAACTTCCTCCTACATATGTAGCTCATCCCCACAGAGGGCAATAAGTACAATGCGGAACCGGCTAATTACCGGGCTGGACTGTACAGTAGTGTATATTACTTAATGGTTGTATTTTGAACCTCGGCATTATAGTTCTGTGCTAAAGGATCTCTTTTGCTTTCAATTGATTAACTTGGCTATCTACGATTACTGAACTCTGCATTATGTTTCGCCCTTGGTCGTGGGTCTGATTTAAATTCATTTATTTGCATTTCTTTGTTTATTGTAGTTGGTAATAATTTGTTACTAATTTGTTGTTTGTTTCTTGTTTGTTTTCCTCTGTAGGCAGTGTTTCATCATTCTGTGATTCGATTTTTGTTCAATAGTTACTCTCTCCTGTTTGTCTGTTTTTTTTTTAGGTTTTATTTTTTAATATTCTTACATAAATGTGTATTTTTTTTTATTGGCTTTAGCACATTATTCTCGGATTACCTCGGTCGGACTAACAAATCGAAACGATATATCCTTCCACAATTGAAAACAGTTTCATTTTTTGGTTTCTGTTGGGCTTTTTTTTCTTTTTCTCTTCTTAAAAAGGTAAAAAAAATGATTGTTTAATAAAAAATACAAAATACATTTAGCATTTAGCAGTAAACAAAACCAAAAACATAAAGAAATAAGTATACAATGAATTATATATATATAGTATGTATGTATATATGTATTTAAATATTCTGTTTCCTAATTTCTTGATTTATTTAGTTAATAGTTTTCCATTGTTTCTGTACTTTAGTTGGTAGTTCTTCCGTTTAAGTTCTTTACTTGCATCGCTCGCATTTTTTAGTTTTAGTTGCTTGTAACAAAAATAATTGCTTCTGAGGTATTTATTTTTTGTTTATATAAATATTTTTTATACACATAACCGTTATAAGTATTTAGGTTTTAGTCGTTTTCGATTTCATAGTTTTCTTCTCATGTTTTTCCCCTTTTTTTTTTTATTTCCGTTTCTATTTTGTAGTTATCGTGTCTTTTTTATTTATTTTTTAACAATTCAAAGCACCTTTTGATTATATTTGACATTGTGTTTATTTATTTTTTATTTTCCCTATTTTCTCGAAAAAAAAATTGTTCGAATAATGAAACGGAAAACGGAACATAATCAATCAAAAGTATCTCAATCAATTGTATAAATTTATCTTATAGTTCTCCCTTTAAAGGGATGTATCGTTGTGGCAGCGTTTAGCTTCTCAGTACGCGGTATTATATCATTTTTCAATCTTTTTTGAATTTGAAAACTCAACTGGAATCGAATTCTGGGGGGAGGGAGGGAGCCTGGTTATTAATCATGAATTGCTATTCCTTTCAACATCGATCTGGGAAACCTGTTAGTTTACAATATATATTTATTCTTTTATTTATTTATGCTCTAGTTTTTAGTTTATAATTTACATTTCATTTAAGTTTGTGTTGTGTTGGCTACTCTGCAGTTGCTGGTGTCCCTAAATAACTAAAGTCACACACACTATATATACGCCTATCGTCGAGCCGTCGACAAAAACAATCAGAAAACTACGCCGGAACTGGCTTGTATTTTTTTTTGCAGCCAGGATCATCAAACAGGATTTATGTGGTTGGTAAGGATAACTAAACGATACACTAGGATATGCCCGGGATGGGGCCATGAGTGCATGAATACATGTCCTTCATTCCGTTGCGAGTTAAATAAAATTAAAACGATATTAGGGGGTGTTGCGTGTACATTTGAACTAAATTGTGTAAACCTTTTCGCCTATATAAAACATAAGTGTAAGCATAATATTTATACATAAACATGGATAAAGTTTAGAGGGGGTTCTTAGAGGTCGGTCTCCTGCTCCTGCTCCTGCCATCGCCCTAGGTCTGTTTTTTTTTTTAGTATAGCTATAGCATATCTCTATCTGGATGTATCTCTAACTGTCGTAGTGTCTAGGTCGTAGTATCCAAAAACGAACGCCTCTCTAGTGCGTAGCTCATCAATCATCAATCATCGTTATCAATCGTTATCATTATCATTCTCATCATCTCACAGCGCGATCCGTGCACGCTGACTTTAACAAAAAACAACTCCGCACACAGACGCCGTGTGCTGCTCCTCCTGCTCCTGCTCCCGCTTCTGCTCCAGATCCTGATCCTGCTACCGATCCTCATCCAAGTCCACACTCCACATACGTCATAATAGTAACTGTCAATTTCTGTTTCGGTTGGGAGAGAGAGAGGGAGTAGTGCCGGGTGGGATGGGGTGTGATGGGAAGCCACCGTTCCAGGACCTCCAAGGACTTAGACCATCGGCAGGCCCTGCTGCACGTCCATCATCTCGTCCTGCGCCGGCGATGGACGTGGGGCGAACGTCTGCATATGGTGTGTTGGGGGCGTGGCCCGGGCAAACATTCCGGAGCGTAGAGGCTGCGGATGCGGATGACCGTGCATGGCCATTGGGGCGTTGCTGGCGGACGGGAATTGTAGTCGGAAGCTGCTGTCCGGCAGCTGGCGGGGAGTGCGTCGTGGTGAGCGGGCCGGCATCCTATTCGCCCGATGCATATCCTCCAGTATCGAGGGCGCTACGTAGGTGAATCCCTGCAAGAAGAAAAAGCCTTGAATTAGTTTGCCATTTATTGGAGTGTGACATATGTATGTCTGTACTCCCGCCCACATCCCTGACCCACTTGCCCGGTCGTGTGCGCAATTGGAATCGGATCGGGCAACTGCGTCCAGCTCGATTCGATCCGATTCCCGACTTGCATACTAATATAGCCACCACCAGGCAGGCAGCACCAGGGGGATTATGCAAGCTGCCTCCGACTAGCTGGACTGACTCAGTGGCTGACTGCCGCCTCACTACCTCAGCTCCATGTAACACATTTTACATAATTTTCCAACCCCGGCGAGGAGAGACATTAATTAAATATATGCCTTGACGAAATCCGCCGGCAAATGCAATAAAATAATTAAAAGCACACAACAAAATCAAGCAGCCGCCGCCGGCACGGAGGCTGGACACAAATGCGTGACTCCGGTGATAGTGACTCGGAGGAGGGAAGGGGCAGCAACGCTGCCTGTCACTGCCAGGTGAAATGTACGTGAGAGCAGCACTGAGCCACCGCGCTAATTGGAACTGCGATCGAGCCGTGATGACCCACTAACGCGCCACAATAATCCAAGGTGCGACTACCGACCGAAGCCCACGAAGCGTTGAGAAAGTTTCCAGTTATCCGTAATAAAGTTCTAATTGAATCCCAAGTTTGGATTATGATTGTGAGGAGCTGCACAGTTTTTGAGGCTCTCGGCCAAGATCAACATCTTCTAGCGTGTTGGTTTGGTAAGCATCATTAAGTAATTAGCAAGAGCTGGATGAGGTAACAGAGCCACTAACTTTTAGCCAAGATTGCTAGCCAGTGGCTTCTAAACCTATCTAGTACTTGTTGCCGGTTTCTAGCTTCGTGGAAAAGGTTCTAAGCAACCAGTTTCCGCAGAGAAACCCCAATTAGGCAATATTTAACTTCACATTCAGCCTTTTAGCCCACTAATCCCGTAAGGCCATAACCAAAACAAACTTTACACAGCTTACCACCGGTCTCGAAAGCAGCTCAAGGGTCGTTCGAGTCACCTGGCCTGAACCATTTCTCGTATGTTTATAAACAAATAAAATAAAAAAAAAAAGAGCCAAAATTGAAGAAGGGAGGCGGAGGAGCTGCGCAATTGGCTTCACATGCACTGTGCACTGTTGGTGGTAGAAGAAAGAGCCGTGCCGTGCCGTGCCGAGCCAAACAAACCAAACCAATATCCACAGCAACTTGGCTCAGTCTCGCAGAAACGCTCAAAGCGTTCAGACAGCACTGGTGACTCGGACCACTCCGGTTGTGTGTGGCCAGAAAAGAAAACAAGCCCAGCTTGGAGTAACTTTCGTGCCAGCCCCGAACTGGAGAAAGGCCTAGAGAGACCCCAAGCTCATAAGCATTTTTGTCCAGGCGGGTGGCACAAAACACTCTCCAATATACATACATACTCGCTTTCCACCAAACTGGCCACTAAAAGTATGAGCTGACATTGATTCTGGGCCAAGACGGTGGTTCAGGGCTATCGGGATTACAAGTTGTTAACACAGTAGCCACCAAAACAAAAAATAAAAAAAACAAAACCAGTTGAAGGGCAACGAGACCAGCTTCTCACCTGGCCTCCACCTGGCGCATGCGTGCACGTGCATATGGAAAGAGACTCCAACTCAGACTCAAGAGAGAGTGTTTTGAGAGTTTTTTGTTTAAAAAAAAAACTGGGCCAAGAACGATCACTCGACATCAGCTGATGGGACAGTGACAGTGGCTCTGAAACTGTGAGCGGAAGTGCTGTTCAAGTGACATTGCATAATATACACCCGAGCACCCGAAATAAAGACATAAATGAACGCCAACTAACCACAATAAACGAAAAATGTATAGGAGACCTGTGACAAAATTGGCAAACTATCCAAAGTGTGTGAAAATAATAACAAAATCGGCAAACAGCGAATGATAACATAAAAGCCACGCTTTGTTCGTGACTCGTGGATAAAATCCCAAAAAACCAACAAATAATACAAAAAGATAAATAAATAAATTGTTAGCCAAGTAAATAAATACAAAAAAAAAAAAAAAANGACGTCATATACACTGACTTCAGTAAAGCATTTGACTCTGTTAACCATTCGCTTCTTATAAGTAAACTCAGTCTTTTGGGATTCCCAACTGATCTTCTTATGTGGATTTCGAGCTACTTATCAGGGAGAACCCAACGTGTTTATTTTAAGGGGGCAGGATGGTTTGAGACTTCAAAAAAATTTTTTTTTAGAAATTTTTTATATATTAGAACATTATCTTAGGAATATCCTGTGAAAGTTTCATGTCGATCGGACTAAAACTGGCTGAGATACCGATTTTCTAGTTTCTTTCTCTCCATATACTTTCCATTGCTTTTAAAACTTTAGACGCGTTTTTCTCAAAACAGCATTTTCCAAGTCGGTGCGTAACATAACTCAAAAAGTAATGCTCGGATCTTAATAAAATTTTGTACACATCTTTAATACAATAAATACTTGCGGATGAACGAACTCTTTTTTTTAAAAAAAATTTTTTTTACTTTTTTTAGGGGCAAAAATGGGCGGATTTTTATGTAAAAATGGCACTTTTGACTTTGAAACCGCGCCAAAAATCCAAAATTGCATATTTTTCAAAATGGTTTCGTTCATCCGCACAAGAAACAAATATTTTAAGTAAATCAATTCAATTTTTTGATTTTAGAAAACACTGTAAGGCCAGACTTTACGCACCGCAAGAGACCAATTTTTTGAAGCGACTCCGGCCGACTGCCGTCACGGAATAAATAATAATTATTTCTTAATAAAAAATATTCTTAAATACTCTACAAATATAGCCATTTATCGTGTAAAAAAATTGGATCATTTCATTCACTCAAAAATGAGAAAAAAAATCGCAAAAATGTGCTTTTTTTCAGCCCCTGAAACCATCCTGCCCCCTTAAAGAAAGGAAGAAGGAATAACTTATACCATTCAAAACTATACTCTACTATACAAGATTAGAAAATATATATATTATAGATCTATTCCTTTAATAGGGTTAATAGTAATAGAAGTTTATTCTACCAATATCTATCTATAATATTGCCAAAAAAAAAGGAGGAATACCATGTAATGGCATATCATACTCTATAAGATTAAGATAATACTATATATTATACGCAGATTACTTTCTCAAGAAACAAATATTATGAAAACAAAGAAATCATTACTATTTGTAGATCTTTATAAGCCATTATCATTATTAGAATTAGAGGAAATTAAGGTTTCCCTTTTAAAGATAAAAAATAATCACCAAGATAATAACTAAAAAGTCAAGTTATAATCTGTTTGTTCATCATAGAGTTTAGTAATATTTTTTAAGAACCTAACACTTAACACCTCATAATTAAGGGCAGAGTTATCAAGCTTTCCTTCACTTCTTTTGTCGTATTTGTATACAAGAGCAAGTGAAATTTCCGTGACGATTTAGTTGAACGACTTCATAGCTTGGCACTCACTTAAAGCCGGGGAGTCGCCTCATCGGTCTTGGCCGTCAAGTGCGTATTTATATGGAACAGCGGTAGTGGGGCGAAACGGAAAACGGGCTTACTGCCTCTGCCTGCCCAGCCAGCTCACCTCGGGTGGCGTTCAATTTTTGCGAATTAGCCACAACAAACTACATGGCTAACGACTGCTACCGTTGGCTGGCGGTGGCTAGGGCATGGCGAGGAGGGTGGCCAGCTCACCTAGCCAAGTGGTCTTGATGGCCGCGCTCTTCAAGTGTGAAAGTGAAATTTATTACACTTGAATTTTGAAAACGAAAATCAGAGCTGGTGCTGGTGCTAGTCTAGAGCCGAGTGGAGGCCAATGGCCGGGTTGGGTAACCAACTCCACTAGCTCGTTAAATGCGCTAATTAACAAAAAAAAAAAAACAAAAAAAAAAAT
>JAJJHT010001787.1:113887-126317 GCA_021223865.1 Drosophila pandora | reverse complement strand
GTACTACCTACTCTTTACAGTCGATCGGCTGATCAAGCAATGGGCGCCCATCGTTTGGCTGGCGCCGGAGGAGAAGTTCATGCCGCTGGGCGTCGAGGAGTTCCTCCAGCACGTCCATCCCATGGACAAGGACAGCGGCAGCTTCCGACCAGGTGTCCCCTTTAGCGAGTACTCCACCAAGTCGCATCTGGTGACGAACAACGAGGTCCAGGAACTGCTGGAGAATGAACAGTCCTTCATCTACGGACGGAATCCCAACGAAAAACCAGTGCCCATCTATGGTGTGGTCAGCCTCTGTCCACCGAAGAGGGACTTTATGAATCCAGTGGCGACACCTCCACTGGCCAGCACTCGTGGCCCCTACATACCGGTGTCCATTGATCCCCTGGAGGATCGGAACAACACGGTTAGGAGGTCCTCGCGTTTGTACCCACTCTTCCAGAGAGTGAAGCGCGAGGCACCCATGTACAGTCCCCCGCTCAACGAGTACGAGGAGTTGGTGGTGGCGGAGACGACTCCGCGACCTCAGCCAGAGAAGGATCTGGAGCAGGAGCCGGACAGCAGTGTTCCAGTCAACAATTTCATCGCCAATCTGGCGGATAATGTCAAGTTCAGTGGAGGAACCGACATGGACGACAATCTGGAGGAGAACAGCATCGGAGAGACGCCGGAGCAGGAGGTGAATGGTGGGAAGGGCAAGCTTCCGGGCTTCCATGTGACCTACTGGATGTTCTATCCCTACAGCCAGGGCAAGACCATGTGCACCGTCAGCCTGGGTCCGCTCGGCAGGATTCCCTTTCCTGCTGTTTATGGCTACTGCCTCGGGAATCGCAAGGATATTGGCAGCCATGTCGGCGATTGGGAGCACATGAGCCTGTACTTCAATGGGGATGCCGAGCCGCAAGCCATGTATGTCTCGGCCCATGATGCGGGGGCCTACTACAGTTACAACCGCCTGACAGGCTCCTTTGAGTTTCGGCGGCAGGAGACGCGCAAGGGCATCCTGCAGCGCCCCAACTTCCCCAAAACGGTGACCACTTTCAAGAACCATCCGGTTCTGTTTGCCGCGAAGGGGTCTCATGGCCTGTGGACAGCTCCCGGCAAGCACCGATTCGTCAAGGTGGCTCGTCTCTATGACATCAATGGATTCGGAACACCCTGGAATACTTGGAAGGCCGTGGACATAAGCTACGAGAACCTGAGATCGTATGGTAAGTGAAGATACTTTTGCTAGAATATCCTTATTTTAATATCCTTCGCTTAAAGGACGATCTTTGGTGCCCGATTGGCTCACGTATCGCGGCAAGTGGGGCAACCCAAAGAGCAAATGCCATCCCTTCCGGCGGATCGGATTGAACTTCTGTGAGTTTACGGATGGACCGACAGGCATACCCCTCAAGGAGCCACACTTCCAATGCGGCGCCGACTACCGCTGAGTAGTCAGCCCCTCCTAGGCTTAGACTAATCTTTAGCAAAGTATTTATTGTGAAATCCACCCAAAAAGATCCCTTCAATGATTAAAAACGAAGCAACAGTATAGGAAACTACTTACTTGGAAAATAAGATTGGCACTTTCGCTCAGCGTTGTATCGTCCGGGGAGTCTACGGGAATCTGTCTTGTGAATCTCGTATCGAACTGTGAGACATCGTCCTCGCTTCGCTGTTGAATCATACATACAGGATGAAAACAGGATATACAATCTAGAAACTCCATGAAGGACCTACCAAGAGCGGCTTTATGGGCGGTTCTAGGCGTCTGGCCAAGACATCGTCCCAGTTGACGTGCTTGAAGAATGGATGTATTTGGACAGCCGCCGCATCCTCGGGTCCACTGCCCAGGCGCTGTGGCTCCTGGCGCTTCATCAGACGACGCACCAGATCCCTGGCTTCGGGCGTGAGGTAGGCTGGCAGATTGAGCTTAGCTTTTAAGATAGTTTCGATGGTCTTCTTGCGGTTCTCCGCGGTAAAGGGAGGCTAAATACAAACAGATGTGATTAAAGAAGGAAATCTTATAGAGATCATCCTCTACGCACCACTCCAGTAAGCATATCAAACATAAGAGCGCCCAGGGACCACCAGTCCACTGCTTTGCCATGGCCACTTCTGGTGAGGATTTCAGGTGCCCTGCAGAACAAAATAAACATAAATTAGCATCCAATTTTGATCTTTGGGCAAAAGAATGTAGGAAGAAGGCTTGCTGGCGCACGCACATGTACTCAATTGTGCCGCAGAAGGTGTGGGTGACAATACCCTCTTGAATGTGCTCCTTGCACAGACCAAAGTCGGTTAGTTTGACGTGCCCCTGGGCGTCCAGGAGAATGTTTTCGGGCTTAAGATCGCGATAGATGATGCCCAGTTTGTGTAAATGGCCCAGGGCCAAGATGATTTCGCTTAGGTAGAAGCTATTGGGAGACAGTAAGGAGTTAGAACCTGTATTTTTGGATAAATAGATTCTATAGCTACCATGTGGTATCCTCCAGAAATATACCCTCGCGCTCCAAATGCATAAACAGCTCGCCGCCGCTCAAATATTCAAGTATAAGATAAAGTTTTCCGTCTGTTTGGAAGGCGTAGACCAGCTCCACTATGAATGGGTGCTAGGCGGGATTATAAAGATGTATGATTAGTATGTTATTGGAGGGATATCCTTCTTGAATCGCACCTTCACTGCCTCGAGTATGTTGCGCTCGGCACGTGTGTGCGCTGTGTCCTTTTGGTTGGTAACAATCGATGCCTTTTTGAGAACCTTCATGGCAAAATATTTGTTTGCATCTCGTCCAGCGGTCTTGCGCACCTGAATGAAAGGATATTCGGATTACTGATCATGAATGATGGAAGAATCTGTAGAAAACTCACCTGAAATACTTTGCCATAGCCACCTTTGCCGAGGACCTTCTTGAGCTCAAAGTCCTTGGGGCCAAGCTTGAGTTTGCCGGGATTGACATTCTCCTCGGATAGCTGTATGGTCTCCTGGCCTTCATTCCTGATTAGGGAATACCAGGGTTAGGGTTAGGGTTAGTGGATTGATTTAATTGTGTTGTCTTCTAGCGTGGGAAAGGAGCAGCCCACATGCTATAAATAAATGCCATGGCCTGCACGCGCCAATCGTCACCTCTCCTACCACCAGTCCACCATTCCACCATCCCACCAGTCTACCACCAGCCACCTGTCACCTTTTCCCTCCCTATTATTGCTGCTGTCGAGTGTTTGCCGTCGAGTCTTGTTTACAAACCGAACTAGCTGGCTCATTGAAGAGGCGACCAGGCCGGGCCAGCTTGTTGGTAGTCAATAGCCTGTTGTAAACACTTCTGTCCAGGTCCGTTATCACCGCCATAGAGTGCGTCTGGTCGGGATCAGATTCATATTCAGATTCCCACTTCCCATTACCCACAACCCACTGCCCAATGAGTAAACAAGTTTTCCCCCCAAACTGATAATTGGCAATTAGGCTGCCAGGCTTTAACATTATATCTTTTTTATCTGCTCTGCAGTTCAGAGCACTGAGTTCGGAGGAAGTCCAGCTCCAGAACCTTATCACACCCGCATTCTCCGACCAGTCACGTCGGAGGGGCCTCCTCCCCAAAGAAACGGCTGGCATAGCTACGGCATTACTCACTCTTGGTGCAGATTAATACACAATTCCGGTTCTAGGTCGACCTGTAACGAGAAAAAGACAAGAAATGTAGTGCGAACGAGAGGGAGCTTGGGGCGAGCATAGCTGCCAGTGGAGTGTGTATGCGGAAGAAATCAACAATTAATCATAGTTATTACGAACTTGCGGCCGAATAGCAGAAGGGAAAGTTACACAGCAGCCGGGGAGCAACGAAGAAGTGATGCTCTTGATGCCTCTCTGAACTACAAGCCTCTTCCTAAAGATCCAACAATCTACATGTTACATTCTTAATCACAATTCGGTGTGGCTCCAAGTTCATTTGGTTTTTATTTTAGGCTGAGGGAGATTCCAATGAATGGTGAGATCGCCTCGGGACAGATACGGGGGTTCGCTTTTAAGTCTTGCGTGATGTTGGTTGTTGGAGTCTATGAATTTCTCCCCCTTTCGATCTTGCGATCTGCGGCAGGGAAATGCTTAAAGATTCCTCACAAATAGACAAGAGAGAGGAGCTCTCGCACGCACACACACCTTCCTCCTTAATGACAAACTAATTTTAGAACTCGGAACAATGCCAAATAATCTGCCGGCAATGCTTTGGCTCTTTAGCAGCTCCCTGACGCCCCGGACGCGCTGTTGCTCCACACAGTTAGGCTGCGGGAAGGCCACAGTTAGGAGGTCGGATGTCGGGTGGCCGGCAGAAGAATCGCCGTCAGCCGTCAGCAGCCAGCCGCCGTTCTCGTCATGCTTTTTAAATGTGTATAGAATATTTTTTGACTAAAGTTCAATTGAAACGGCATCAGTGGCATCGGCGGCATCTCGACACCTTCTCAGACTTCTCAGAGGCACATTTTCAAAAAACTGGTTCACCTCGTCAGCGTTGGCGGTGAATTCCAATTAACGAATCCATCATAATTTATAGCGCTCACACGAATCCAATAGATGGGGTTATGGATATGGGGCTCTGGGACTGTGCGCTTGCGTAAATTACAAATGACAGGGCGTCGAAAGGGGGCGAGATATGATAAGAATCATATCAGGGGCGTTTATCAAGACTAGCTCCTCGGGGCCCAGGGTTCTCCAGCCCAAGAATAGCTCTGACTTTTGTACAAAATATACAGTAGTTATGGAAGGAAATCCTATAGAAGTCTTACTGTATTTTGGCTTTCGGAGAACCCTAACATTAGGGTTCTTTTAACAAATAGACACAATCGATCGATCGAATCGTCAGTCCACTTTTCGAGTTTCTGTTGGGGCCCTCTTATCAGCATTATAAGGTTTTTCTCATTTTCTAATTTTATATTGTTCGCTGATAAGGAATTTCGTTTTCTAAGTGGAAGCTTCGCCTCTTCCGAGGGTGCGAGCGTGTGGCGACTATCTTGATCGCTCTCCCAGTTCCACCTACCTACCTACCACCGCCTATTACTGCAATTCAAGGTGGAACTGGCGACTGGCGACTAGGGCGGCCGAGGGCCGACGGGTAATTGCTGCTGATTAGTTTGAAGGACACTGACTCTTCGATTGCCTAACATCTATTCCATCCATAAGGAGGCAGCGTGGATCGCGGCTTATGGAGATTGGGCTAAGAGGGTCGCAGTTGAGGGTAGGGGAAATTTCCGTACAAATGACTGCACTTTTCGCTGAATACTCGCTAATACTGTTGTAGCTGGAAGCCCCCGATGACGCCAGACTTTTGCGCAGCAGATAAGCCGCGTTCCACTGCCACTGACATTGTGGATGGACGAGCGCGATGCTCGCGATGTTGAGGAGTGGAAGTGAAAGGGAGTGGGAAGTGGGATGCCCAGACGACAGCCGCCATCAGGAAAAGTCGCAGACAAAGCGAAAAGGTAAACAAAGAGGGAAAAATGCTACTGCTGCTGCTGCTACTGGTACTTCTGTTGCTGCTACAACTTTCGATGGTGTGGGTGAAATTGTTGCTGCGCAGTTAGAGGCAGGGATTTCTCTTACGTCGTCCAGCTCGATCCTGTCGTCGTCCGAGTCGTGGGCCTTGTCGTCTTCGTGCAGCTCCAGGTCGAAGAGCTCGCTGGGATCGCTCACGTCCGCCATTTGGTGGATGTTGTATGTGCTGTGTCTGGATGGGATGCCCGGGTGGAATTGGTACGCAGTCAGCAGTCTGCTAGCTAGCTGCCAGGTGCTGCTGATTTGTTGGCTTCTTTTTTTTGGAGGCTGGGGGCTGGGGCGGCGGTAGCAGCAGCTAGGTACACGCGGAAATGATTTGATGCCTGCGCTGCGCGTTATATTCTACTACTAGTTTGTTGGAACAGGCGGGGGCAGCTTTCGTGGCCCCGAAGGTTATTGTTTATTAGTTAATGGCAATACAAATACACACACATCCACAGCCACCACGCACTTGTGCCGCACCACACTGCGAGAAATGCTCGGCCCACGCGCGCCCTGCTAATTTTCGACTGTCCGACGTTCGTCAAATACGCAATAATCCGCGACCGTCTAATCGCAATGCAGTAATCAGTAATTAAAATGCACTTTTTCTTTGTTTGCGAGTGAACACGAGGTGATGTGCCAGAGTGGCCAGGCTGTAGCACTAAAAATGTGACTGAAAATCTATCTACCAGATGCGCTTGCGATCTGGTAATACTAGGTAGTACTCGAATTTTCCAGATTATTTCAAAAATACCTTTCCAAAGGTCACTGAGTGGGATGTAATATTCTTCTAACATAACATAGTGTTTATGAATAAGTTTATATTATATAGTCAATTATTTTAATCCACAAAATGATATATATATTTACTTTGGTATTTTCTAACTCGCCTGGTCACACTCACTCTACCCATACCTAAGTAGCACGCGCTAGATCAACAAAGACCCCCTATAATCCTCGATTTGTATATTAGTTACTGCCATTTAAGAGTTAAATCATGTGCACCGGCTCTCCCAGCAGCAATGGATCCCAGTCGGAGGAGAGCAGCACTCCAGAGCAGCAACAGCCGACGGAATCGGACACTGAGAGGCAGGGAGAACAGCTGCTTCGAACCCCCACGCGTGCAGTCGTGGCTGCTGCCACGGCGGAGGACATTCTGGCCGAGTACGGGAGCAACCTGAAGCTGCTCGAGTGCAACCCACAGGTGGCCGAGCTGCTGACCATCATTCGCGACAAGTAGGTGGCTCCTAAAGTGGGTCGTATCTTGTGCAATATCGAATCTTCCTGCAGGAACACCACACGCAGCGACTTCAAGTTCTATGCCGACCGGCTGATCCGCCTCGTAATCGAGGAGTCGCTCAACCAGCTGCCCTACACCCACTGCGACGTGGAGACTCCCACAGGTGCCATCTACGAGGGCTTAAAGTACCGTTCCGGAAACTGCGGTGTGTCCATCATTCGCTCCGGAGAGGCCATGGAGCAGGGTCTGCGCGACTGCTGCCGGTCCATTCGCATTGGCAAGATCCTCGTCGAGTCCGATGCCAATACCCATGAGGCGCGCGTTGTGTATGCCCGTTTCCCGGACGACATTGGTAGCAGGCAAGTCCTGCTAATGTATCCAATTATGTCGACCGGGAATACGGTGCTGCAGGCTGTGAACGTTCTGCGTGAACACGGCGTTCCCGAGAATTGCATAATCCTGTCGAATCTGTTCTGTACGCCGGTGGCTGCACGTACTGTTGTTCAAGCGTTCCCGAAGCTAAAGATCCTAACCTCAGAGTTGCACCCGGTGGCTCCTAATCACTTTGGACAGAAATACTTCGGTACAGACTAGATGATAGGCAATATCGGCGCAAACTTGACGACTAAGCGCTGCTTAGGATAGGTAGCTCCCACAACGCCCTCCAACCTACTCTTCGCTCCACTAACGGCTGCTCCTCTCTCTGTCCGCAGATGGCATTTGAAGCGACGTCCGGCGACGATCTACCAAACTACTATAGAAACTGTTAGCTTTTCACAAACTGGCTTTTAATGCAACTCTCAATTACGTTACGTTGGTTACCCACTATTTGTAAATATAGAAAATGAATAAATATTTAAAAGAATTAAAATCGGCATCGATGAAAGAGCTAAGTGCTCATCTTATAGTTAACAACGGTGTCCACCTTGTGGAGACCCGTCGAGAAGGAGCGCAACTGAACTGCCTGTGCGTTCTGGATGACAATGGCTCCCGTTTCGTCCCACTTGGCCGGCAGTTCAGTGTTCTGAAGAGTATGGATCATCACGTCGAAGGTGCAGATGCAGTCGAGCAGTGGAAGATAGCTGACGGTGGCCGAAATCTGCCTCATTACATCTCGAATTTCGTTCTGGATGCGGCTCAACTCCTTTGTGCTAGTGAGCTTTGAGGGATCGCTGGTGTCGCCATCGCCGAGCTCGGCTTGCATTTTGAAGTCCCAGCATTCAAGCACCTCCTTGGTGTGGGCGTTTGTGATGACCATGGAGATCTTGTTGATCATGTTCTTGGAAAGCCACTCTGGAAATTACAGTATAATTGTCCAATCCACTTTCCTGAAGTTTAACCTTTCGTTACCTTCTGTTTGACTCAGGACATTCTGCAGGAAGGTTGTGATTTTGGGGTCTTTGGACATGAGGATCGTCAGTCCATAGTGCTGGGTGTTGTCAAAGTCTTCCGCTGGATAAATTCCGCGTTGGAACAAGATAGAATTGATTCCGTACTCTAAAAATGGTTGGGTAAATAAAAAAAAATAAAGGAGACGCCATTGAAGGCGGGCTTTAAGGCTACGATGGCTACTCACTAAGGTATTCTACGATTATTTGCGCGGAGCCCTTAAGGGTGATACAGTTCTTTGTTGCTTGAGCCGTTGACATGTTGACTTAACTAAAATAACCTTGGAGTTTTGAAAAATTGCAAACGAAATTTGCGGAAATTGCCGCTACTTTTAAAAGCTGATGATGTTGGTAGGGATGTGGAAATACTATGATTTATCGAACTATCGATTGCTGGGGCCACTTGACTCAAATGTACTGTCTTGTATATACTAAAAAAAACGATAAAATACTGAAAGTGTCATCACTAATTTATGTAGCCACTGGCTACTAGCCAGTGCTGCCAGATCATATAGCGCCCGGCAAATTTAAATTTAAACTGAAACGTTACATGTAACGTGTCACAATAATCAAGAATAATGGAGAAGAAAAACACCCAGAAAATTAATTACAACAAATTCTGTTTTTATTGGCCATCTTCTTGTGATCTAAAACTAATCATGAGATCCATTTTTCCGCTCAAACATAATTCCGCAGGGCTTGGCTAATCGAGAATCCTTAAGTCCATGGGTGGTTGAAGGGAACGCCTGTTAAGAGACGAAACGACACATTCATTTATCCAGAACATTCTCAGATGAAGGAAAATTAACTAAGCCGAAACCGGGCTCGGTTCGTTAGAGCTTTGGTTGCTGTAATATTTGTTTTTGGAGTTGGAAAATTATCAGCAAAAGCAGAGAGGGAAAATCAGGAAACCAAAATCGGGAATCCACCAAAATCAATCAAATAAACGAAGTAGAAGAAGCCACAGAAGATTCAGAATAGAAAATCAGACCAAATCAAAAAGCAATCGGTTTTGTAAAATGTGAATTATTTGCAAGTTTTTAATGAAATTTTTTCTTACGCATCGTTTTGTTTGTTTTTGTTTTTTTTTCGTTTTTGTTTGTTTAATGTTTTTGTTTTAAATTAAAATTAAACTTTACATGGTATTTTTGGTATAAATCTTTCAATAATTAAATATATAAAAAATTTGCCACTTAAAATAATTAAAAATAATCTCTTCGCATCCTCACTTCCTCATCTTTATGCCTAGCCATACAAACTGATGTCAACATACACATTGCGAAAAAATAACTAAATTTGCATTTTACATATTTCAGTGCTAAAATTACGAAAATCATAAACGAGGACAAATAAAATAGTATTTCGAAATTAAGTAGCTTTATAGTGTGTGTTGTGTGTTGTGTGTGGGTGTGTGTGTTGGGGGTACTTTTGGGGTGTTGTGTTGTGTGTGTGTGTTGTGCGTGGGGCTTAGAGCTAAAGTTACGTTTAATTTAGGTGTAATTAAATACAATAAATTAAGGTTAAAGAAGGGCTTGCATTAACTTAGTTTGAAATGTACACAAAACTTATAGTTAGTTAAATCGATAGATATTTACAGGATTTATTACAAAGTTCTCGGCTACGTCAACCTTTGTTCTCATTTATATAAGTATATGTCTATGATACAACAACAAAAGCGCAACAGTGTCAGTGTCAGGGTCGAATCGGTAATGTTTATTCTCTTTTTTTATATTTTTTATATAATATATAAATTAAATTTTTTTTTAGATTTTTGTTTTAGGTTTTTACATTTAAAATATTCTGTCACCGTGCACAAAAACAAACGTTGCTAAAGTCAGTCTGGATCTGGAACTTTTCGCTTGGGGAGAGAAGAAGGAACTCTGAACTCTGGGATTTTTGGAAACACTGCGAATTTTGAAATGTTTTTGTTCATTTTGTAGTTGCAATTATTGGAGAACGGTGATCGGATTTGGTCTGCTGGTGCAACAAATTCTCTAATTTTTTAATATCGTAAAAAATTACAATTGTTGATGTTTTTTTTTTGTTTTTTTGATATTTTGGAGTGCAGGGAAATCGGTTTTTTTTTTTTGTTTTTCGTTTTGTTTATAAAATCATAAAAATAATAAAACAAAATTCTATGCATTAATAGTCGTTATTTAAGGTATGTATTTGGCCGTAGATTGCAACAAAATATCTGTGAAGAGATTAAATTATAAATAAAATTAAAAATTAATCTTCCAGTTTCTTGTTTTACTTTTTTTTTTTTAACTAAAAGCTGGCTTAAAACCATTTCCACAAAAAGGGGGCAACTACAAGCATTTGCGCTCTCGAATGAATAGAATTCCATGCAGAGGATTTTTAAGAGAAAGCTTTTTGGCAAGAAAAGTTTGAAAATAATTGTATCCCTAGCTTGGAATTTTTGTAAGTTTTTTGTTTGAAGGAGACGAGCACAAATTAAGGATGTAATAGTGAACAGAGTTACCCAAATCGGAAACGCAAGAGATTAGTCAAAAGAGAAAATACATAAAAAAAAAACAATCACCAATTAAAAGTAAACAAGGAGCAAAATAAAATTGTTGGTTTTTGTATTTGAAAAAAGGGGGTTCTTTACAATGTATATTTATTTTTTATTTTGGTTTGTCAAATCTACAGCCAATGGTTAATATCTAATAACGAGTAAGAACTAAAATTAATCGCAAATCATAAAGGTAATAATTGTTATTCGTTGTAGATAGTTTTAAATGTTTTTTTTCGGTTTGTTTAATAATTGCAAACTACAAAAATTACATCGAAAACAAAACAAAATTCAGTTCCCGTATCGATTGTTTGGTCAGTACATTGCCTTTTGTGGGTGAGTGTGTTGTTGCAGATTGCAAATGTTTATGCGTGTGTTTATTCGTGTATCTAACTTAAGAGAGCCTCTGTTGATTGTTAACGTTAATCGTGATATTCATATTTTGTGTACATATATATGTGTGTGGTAAGTAAACGTGGGCTGAGCCAATTAAACGATTCGACAAGTTAATCAGTACATTTTTCAGGATTTCTAAAAATCAGTGTCCGTTTGTCCGCTGTCCGTTGGTTGCTGTATGTCCTTTAAGTTCGTATGTCCAAGAGTTGCTTAATAATTTTGTTTTGTTTTGCTGTTTTTTCTTTTTTTTTTTGTTACATTTACTTGTTGGTGTGGGTATTTTGTGTGTTTGTGTGTGTGATGAGTGAGTTTGAAATTAAATTATGTTCCTATTTAAAAACTATTTAAAATAAACCTTCTATAGCACCCTTTGTTTTTATTCGTATTTATTGGATTATACTCGATTTTAATGATTTAGATTACAAAATAATAAATATTATGAACAACTTGTGTTAGTTATTTATTTTGCTTACTCTTTGTTGTTGTTTTTAAGACTTTACTTTGTTTCTTTTTGGAATGTGTTCTCTAATAAAACTTTTAGTTTGTCGTTCTCAAATTGACTGACAGCAAGGTATGAGTGGAGTGTGATAGAGGTTTGGATATAGGGGGGGTATAGCTTTTCATTTATTTTTTAATTCTGTTGTGGTTCCGATTCTGCATACTGTATTTGTACTTTTTGTGTATGTGTGTGTGTGTGTGTGTATGGTATCTGTGTGCATCGCAATTATTAACTATATTTGGTTTATTTCACTTTCTATTTTTTTTCTTTCGTTTTTTTTAGGTAAGCTTCTTTATGGAAGGATATCTGTGAAATGTGCAATAGGGAATTTCCTTGTTTTTTTTTTTTTTGTTTTTATATATTTTTATTTTATTTTTTAGTTTCTTTCTTTTTTGTTTTTGTTTTTTAGTTTATTATATTTTATTCATTATTTTGGTATGGGCACTGAGTTCGGTTCGTTTCGGTTTTTGTGGTTAACTCGCGACTGATTCGACGTAAAACAATCGATGCTATAGAAGTGCCTATTTTAGCAGTAATAACCTCCTTGAAAATTTTCACAAGGTTGGGGATTATTGCTGTACCTACTGTCTGGCATACTGTTCTCGCAACGTCCGCCAAAGAAGTTGTTCGCGCAACTGAAACAATATCAAAAATAGGTTGGTAGACTTGCATTAGTACAACATTTTCTTAATATATGAAAAATACATATTTTTTATAAACAAATATTATTTATATACGTGTGTCTATATGGGGGGTGCAGAAAGAAATCGAAAAAATGGAGAATGGCAGTGAAATGGCCATGAACTGCGCTGCTGCAGTTCGCTTGACCACTTCAAAATATAAACAAAAAAAAAGTACAAACAATTAGCCGTGCGGCATG
>JAJJHT010001787.1:61449-113848 GCA_021223865.1 Drosophila pandora | reverse complement strand
GAGGGATGTGGCAAAGAAATAGGCAGCGGCGGACGCACTCAGTTTATGGCTTCGAAATTACCAGATTTTTCCCACTTTCCCACAAAAAGCAACGAAAATCCATCGCAAGGGTAGGGAGAAGAGTGAAATGCGCTTCTTTTGGGATGCCACTGGAATGGTATGGGATCGATTTTGGATCGGAATCGAAATCAGATCGAGTGGAATCGAATTGGCGTGCGTGTGCCCACTCACACACTCACCCACTCCGAAACTCACACACGCTCAAACACCCAAATAAACCGAGGCGCTGAAAGACATTATTCACATGGCACACCCACACCGATGCAGGCGAGTGCCCCTTTGTGGAGTTCGCACTCACACAGCCACACATGTGTGTTTCCTTTTTTTAATGTATGTACTCCCCATGTTTCCCCCTCCCCAGGCATGTAATGCGATGCCAAAATATTACAAATTCTGGAGGCATATCTCTCTAAAGAGGGACGTTATGAGAGGTGACGAATTTTCCTCGGACTTTGGATACAAAATTTTGGATAGAAAATTATATAAAGAATTCTTAGGCATCATTTTGAGTAAGAACGAGTCTTGGCTAATAATTGCCTTCCATCTATGTAAAAAGACATTCTTTTCGTCACGAAAATTAGAAATTCATGAATTTAAACAGTATTCGTCACCATGTTGGAATACTATTTAATTTAGAAGGCACCCCGAAGGAGGGGATGTCTGATAAGACTGTCATCTGAGAGGTTTATCAAGAGCCGAGCCACTTGAGTTTTGAAATCAGTTGGGGGAAGACAGGCGACGATTTGTGACAGGATGTTCGAGGAGTGTAACGAAAAAATATGTCAAGAAACGAAGATCTAGTTTCGGTAATCATATAGACACAGAAATGAAGAAAATTTAAGAAGTTCTAGGTCATAAATCCGTAATACTCACTTGCAAAAATACTCTCCCAGATCCGGTAAGAACGTACAAGTGCCATTATGGAAGCAATAATCGATATTTTCGCAGGGTACACCCATGCTAGGAGGTTCCGCCCGAACGATAACTGAAAGATAATCAAATTAATATGATTTAAACAAAATCTTATTTATATACACTTGTGATTTATACAATTTTATACACTTTCTGTATAGAATTCATATTGCTGGCACGCAGGTCGCCTTCAAATGCCCGCCCATTAGATCATAAATTAGAAATGAATTGGAGCATTCGGAATTGGCCGGCGACTTGGTGGCAACTTGCAACATCAGAAGACACCCACGGATTACGTGGATGGGGGCGACTCACCTGGTTCGGCGTTGATCATGATGCGGCGCTTGATGATCGCCTTGGAGGCTTTGTTCTTGGCCCGGCACTCGTACTTGCCCGCATCGGAGGAACTATTGAAGGAGCTCACGATCAGTTCGGAGCGTCTTCTATTTAAATTGGGAATTTTATTTAGTATTTTATCAGACAAAAAGAAAACAATTTATTTATTAAACACTTACTTGTGATGCTTGAATTGGTAAACGTTGCGCTTTCGATTGATGGACCTGTCGTCCTTGAACCAGGTGACCTTCGGCGGCGGCTGACCCGTCACCTTGCAGATTATCTTCAGCTCCTGGCCGTGTTTAATGGTCGAGTTGCTCGGCACTGAGGTGATCGACGTGATCGATGCGTTCTGTGCTGTAAGGAATTACCAATTTAGAATAGAAAATTAGACCATGCAATTCTCTTTCATCGTTCAATCAAAAAAGCACCCATCAAATGCCCTCCAAAAAAAAAATGGATGCTCTAGCTAAAGGGGTAATTGGGGAATTTTCCACCTGTCTTTATGGACTTTATATTATTCTCAGACATTGGCAGCCATAAACAAAATAGCAAACTAGAAAATAATTCAGATTCTTGAGCATTTTCTCATGAGTCTGTTTTTTATGGGCATCGTCGCGTCTGTTTGGAGATCGTTAACATTTTTGTTCCTCGACTTTTCAAGGTGGAAAGCTTCATGGAATCGGAAAATGGAACTAACCTGGCTTTATCATCGGTCTGCTATTCCTTATCGTCTCATAGCATGTGAAAGTTGAATGGCATTCTTCGCATTCACTTCCTCGTAATAAATTGTAAACTTTAAGGCCCACCCTGGTGGTAGTTATCTAAGCGGATTTCATAGAAATAGGAAGGGTTCTACGACCATTGTATGACCCAATCTTCCAATCACGTGCCCTTTTTATCAATAGACTTGGTTTAAATAGATTTTCGGTTTAGCCAGTTACCCAATTACATATTTTAAGAGTCACAACAGACTGAGTCACCAATGCCGGCGACTAATTGGCAATGAAACCACTCGTATCTTCTGCCTTCAATTTTTTGTTGCGAATAGCGACTTGCCACTCCCCCGCTTTCTTAAATTTAGCCACCATATCACGTGTCTGACGAAGAGGGGCAGCTGGGGTGCTGGGGCAGCTTGTGGCAGCTTTAAGGGGGCGGGGTTTATCGTCTAAGTACTCGTCACATGCTAATTGAGATCTGCGTGCGCTGTCTCCCCATGGTGATTCATGATCATTCATCGATCGGATCGGTGGGTCTATTTAAGTTTGTGGGTGTAGTGCAGTGAGTAGAGTGTGAGTGTGGCGTGGTGGTGCAATGGCAGCCAAAAAAAAATGCATATCCACTTTGGTTATGCAATTGGCAGGGAATACGAATCAATATTGTGGGGCTACATATAGTCAGTTCCAAGCAGTCTGCAAAGTCTGCGCTGATTTAATGCCCAGCAAATGTTAATTTATGCGATGAGGATCGCGTGGCGAGACGAAGCTGTCCATGTGGATATATACGAACACATATAATCTGATTTTATATTTGCAAATAAACACTGAGAGAAATTGCAAAAGAAATATAAATGATCAAGAATATATAGTTCTTGGCAGGGAATCTCTAAGATATCTCTTTGAAATTTCACATCCTAAGCCAATTAGAGTCCTTTATTTTGTTTTCAGTGTTATCGTTTATATAGGTGCTTTTAATCTATAAAATTTTGAGTATATTTAAAGATAAATTATTGTTTATAATTTATGTTTGGGCCAGCGTCGGGCCATAAAGCAGCATTTTAATTGTGCGCGCCACTTTCTCACGCTCCCAAATTGTCTGCTCTATAAGTGTGTGTGTGTGTGCTGCGTATCTGTGTTGTCATGTATCTGTGTATCCATGTATCTGGGTGTATGGAAGAGATACGAAACGTCAACTCACAAGTGTCCAACACAACACACAAGACGATTAAGAATTGAAGGCACCAAACACACAGCCCCAATGATACCCAGATACTCGGATACTCAGATACTGAGACACCCAGATACAGATACAGATATAAAACAAGTTGACAATTGTCAAGAACAGCTCCTACCTACTACACATACTTCCCTGCCCGAAGCCCAAAGCCCGAAGCGGTTCTCGCTTTGATTTAACCAGAAATCCCAGCCAGAATAATAAGATGAACATTTTTATTTGGCTTCTGCTGCGTGTGTTCTGTTCGGTTCAGTCCAAAAATTGGCATATCATATTCTCCGATATCTGCTCCCCCGCCACCCAGCCCACTCTCATTATGACTTAATTATGCGCTCAACAAAAAAAATATATATATACATATATAATAAAAAATTGATGGGATTTTATTTGGGATTTTGTTGTCGGGCCATTGGTCTTTTGACGGGAATCGGTATGAGGTTCTGGTGTTTGATTTGAAGGATAAAGAGGTTCTGAAATCTGAAATCCAATCCGACACACAGAGCTCATTGGCCTCTCGAGTGGGGTTTTTGTTTTTTTTTTATTTTTTTCAGGCCCATCAAGTGCGTCAACAACTACGTCAAAGCTAAAGCTAAAAACTAATACCAAATCCAAATCCAAATCTGAATCTGATTCTTTGGCCAAAATGCTGATGTCGCGACGCGCTTCCGGAAAAGTCTGGGCAACCGAAAAGTAATATCGAAAAAAAAAAGAAAAGAAAAGTGTGGAAGGAAGCGCTGCCAAAGAAAAGACAGGAAAACTGTCGTCGTTTTCGCCTCGTTGCCAGTCCCCACCAAAAGTTTTGCGAGAAGACAGACAGGCAGACAGACTGGGACGGAGACAGGCATTAAAATAACTTTTCATATTTCAAATAATATTTTTGCATTTCATTTTTTCGCCCGACGCGCTTTTCTTTCCGAGCGTGACGCTGCCGCCAATGATTCATGCAAATCCATCAGCGAACAGGCCACAAGAAGAGCATTGCTTTTTGCTTTTANGTATGGTTACCCAGGGGGGGGATAAATTAAGTTGCTTTGCATTGAATTAATCAGCGGAATTGCATGCGACACGCCGACTGGCGCCATCTGTCGGTTCAAATTGCCTGCGAATCATGTATATATATCTTTTTTTGTTTTTAATTCATATTCCACCATATACTCTAGACTGTGCACTACACTCATTCACCAAAATGCAAATGGCACAGTCATTATCCACTCGGATCATTGTTCCGATGGGTTTATCCCAATTGTGCAATCTTTCAAATGCAATTTTTCGCTTATTATTTTGCTTATATTTTTCCCTCAAAATTTTATATATATTTATGCAATATATAAGTACAATGTGTATATTAAATTTTCAATACTAGCCAGCGAGTGGGAAAGAAAGAGACAATTTATTTTGGCAGCTTTGGCGGCACTCGGCGGGTGACCCACATTTTCTGAGAGATGCTGTCAGCGGAAGTTTTTCCAAAAAATAAAATTCATATAAATTTTCCCTCCATCTTGGCCGCCCTTCGTTTCCCATCTTCCGTTCGTTTCGGTTATTTACGATTTCGAATGCGTTCGAGTGTTATTTATTTGATTATTTTTGATTCATTTTTATTGGCTCGCGACATTGTGTCACTGGCTGGCTGGCTGGCTAACTGGCTGGCTGAATAAAGTCCAAGTCGATGATATATCGGGCCGTAAACAAATAATTCATCCAACCACCCTAGCCCTAGCACCACTCACTCACTATCTTATTTGTCTGGATAAAATAATAATGATTGTGACAATTGTAGCACGCGTCCTCCTCACTTTTGTTCAGTTAATGTTCTGATAATATTTGCATGATAAGCGTCACCTATAAAATTGCGCATACGCAGTGTTGGCCTAGGCACAGGCAAAGGCCTTTCGAAAGCCCCTGCACTGGCCTCTTATCTGTGGGATAATTGTTCGACAACTGGTTTTCAGTTGCTCTGTATATATAAATTCGGATTTTAGTTGATAAAATAATGCAAATTGAGGGGAGTTTTCTCAGTATTTGTATGGAAAACGGGAAGTCCTCAAGGATTCAAGATTATTTCTCTATTTCCATCTGAAACCTTACAAACTGTGCCATTTTTCTTCCATTTCAGCTGAAACTTGAAAATTTCTTGTATTATACTGAAAGTTTTAAGTAAAAACCAAAAGGAAATGTGATACGCTACAAATAATATGAAAAAAAGTACAAAAATGCTCTCTCAAGTAAAAGCAAACATTTCAGGCAAAAGGAAAAAAACTTTGGTTGGAATAAAGACCTCCGAATAATGTCGTTTCAGTTCCTCTAAGTAAAAAAAAAGAAAGAAATCAACAGACACATCAAGAAAGTTGAAAGATTTTCGCGATTTGAGAGAGTTGGATTGGAAAATGGGCAGATGGGCGGATGGATGGCTGGCACGTGTGGCCAAAATGCTGGCAGAACTAATAAAAAACTAGAAAATAGAAAATAGCAACCAAAACAACACTAACATTGGCAACGTTGTCGCCATTTGGTTGATGTCGATTTTGTCCATGTTTGTTTGTGATTCTCAGACGTTCTTGTTTATTTGCACATTGCGTATACGCACTGTGATTTCCTTTGAAGCGTTGACTTTCAACGTTTTTTTTTTGTCGCTGGCGCTGACAACTCAAGCAAATAGAGAGACGACATGTTTTGTAAAAAAAAGGGGCAAAGAAGCCAAAAGGAATTCGAATTTTCCATACCAACAACAAACATCGGATAGCTAATGGAAGAATCTGCTGAGATCCAGTCTGAGGCGCATTTATCATCATTAGGAATAACAATAACAAGTGTAATCTTCTCTAGATAAGCGATAAGTACCCGCCCCCTTTGGGGTTGATTTGAACTTCCCCTTTGATATGTTTTTTTTCCCCTATTTTTTTTTTGATTTTGTATGTATTTTTACCCGCCACTGTCTGTTGCGTTTAATTAAGTCAAGTGAGCGACCGCCATGCAACAACAGAAGCCACAGCGGCATCAATTGTCTTTGCCACAGCCTCTAAATGCCAAGAAATTTGCTTCAGATCTTTACGGTTCGCTTCTATTTACCTTATACACAGGAAGAAATATTATATTATTTATTTCAAGTCCTAAAAATATAATAAAGATTTTATCGTTTTTGAAAGAAAAGCAAACCCACCTGTCTAGTACTTATTTTTTTTTGCTAAAAAGTTTCTTTTATGAAATGATTTTATTTGTTGTGTACAGTGTACACCTTTAGCTTGCATTTGTTTTGTTTATTTGGTTGGCTTTCTTTGTTTGCCGCTGCTCTATTTTCTTTGCTTTTTAGTTGATTTTTTTGTGTTGAGACTCACTGCTCGGTTCATCGGCTAGCTGGCAGAATCTGCTCGCCCAGCTGTTACGCCAAACAAGATCTCTAACCCGAGCGAATTCGGTTCATTTGTATCTGTATCTGGTTGATGGTGATGGTTTTTTTTTTCGGTCAGATTTAAATATCATCCCGCTCTTATCACCGAACCAGACTTTCTCACGTTCCTCTGACTAATACTGGCCCCCAAAATGGCACCTTGGCAGTTAGCTCCGGCTTATCACAGCCAGTGTCACCTGTGTGGGTTGCTAATGTGGTTGGTAATGCCACGGCTAATGCTGCAGCTGCCGTTGCAGATAAGACTAAGCGTGGGATTACGTGGAACACTTTACTGCAGGGGTTCTAAAAAAAATAAGAAGCCAAAACCAAGACATTTTCTCTACTTTTTTTTAGCCATCGAATTTATGGATATTTTCCAACTAATTAATTAAATGCCTTTATGCATGTGCAGTGGCTATAACTTGAATAGAAAATATATATTGTTCGTATAGTGTTGGATGTATGATTCCCACACTGAAAGTCCCGAAATAGATCGTCTAGACATGTTGAGCAGAAAACTGCTTGAATTTCAAAAGATTTATTTTATGGCGGATTTATTTTACTACCAAATTGTTTAGACTTTGATTGGCCATCCAGATTCTTAATTTGTATATATATAATATTATATATATTTTACTTATCTCTAGCCATTCCGGTATAAACCGGCAACGTAACTCCCTCTGGGTCATGACGTCATGGCCTAATTGATTTATAATCTGTTGGCGCTTCTGATAAATAAATTCCTCTGATAAATCCATCTCGATAAGCCCAGGCCCCAAACTTTCCACACACGGTTGCACGTGACGAAGATGCGACAACATTTGATGGCAAACAAGTGACGTATTATGGAATGGGATATGGGGGCGTAGTAGGATCCACCAGAAGAGATCTCCCAGCACTTGTTTTCCACCACCAGCGTCTTGACTTCTTCTTTTGTGTTGCTGGGTGATTGTTTGGGACCACCTCATGTGGCATGTTTTTCACGAAACTGTCAAAATGTTATGCAAATATTTGTGCCGGGATTTTTATGTAAATTTGTACATATTTCAAAGTCATTTAGCGCTCTCACCAAATATTTCTCGCTGTGCATATTTCAGCTTCTTTGCAGCTCTGCTCTGCTCTGTTATTATTTGTTTGTTTGTTTGTTCTGTTGTTTGTGTTGCGGCTGCTGGTTTGTTGTTGCTTGGTCTTTGGTTTTTGGACCTGGTCGGTTCCCCTTTTTCGTTGGGGGCGTGTGAATTCAAACAATGCGGCAGTGATAATAACGATAAGGTAACATTTTAAGGGAAAAATGATCAGGGTCACTGTCTTAGATCCAATAAATATTTTCATTCTTGAAAAGTGAATCACTTGATAGAACAAATGATACTTTTTTTGAGATAACCTTTTCTCTGATGAGTAATATCATAAATTTTGGTTTGCTGAACAACTTTCGATTTTTCTTTCTCTGTATCTTGGCAAGCATTAAACTCGAGTACATTTTGAAGCCCCTGGTGATACATCCAGAATGCAATCTTGTGGGTGTCATCACTCCCCCAAGGTTACAATAGTTTGTTCTGTCTCCATGCCTCTGGCTAGCTCACGCTCGAGGTGTCATCGAAAAGGCCCCAGGTCTTATCTGTTATCGTCTGGTTCAAGTATCTCTTTTTGTTCGGATTATTTTTACGACTTTGTTTGATTAATGCAAATCGCAGAATTGCAACTTGCAACTTGCAGAAGTTCACTTCAAAATTATTTTCTTGCCACTGCCGCTCATCAGGCCAGGGCTCTGTGGTTGGCGCACAAAGCGCCTGATTGCTGATAGCCATCAAGGAACAGGGTCTCCGACTGCTCCAGACTGCAGTCTTCCAGTCTTCTGGTCTCTCTCCAGGTCGCAAAAAGGCAAAAGAATCGAACATCCGTGGCATCGACAACGGCGACGACGACTGACTGCAATTGTTTGGCAATGACAAAGCGCACCTCCCAGTCAGCCAGAAAGCCAGAAAGCCGGGCCCAGACAGTCAGGCCAAGATAGCCAGGTCTGGCTTTGAGGTTTGAGGTTGGCGGGCAGGGGGCTAAGTAAACAAACCATAATTAAGTTGCAGAGGCAGACGGCTTAGTCGTTCACTAAGTCAGTGAGTCAGGATGAGGACGCGAAACGTGGCCGATGATCTTAATTCTTTTTAAATCGATCAATTTCCACCGACGACATTATTTCTTATTTTCTTTTTTATTTTATTTTTTTTTATTTTTATTTGTTTTATTTTTTTTTTGTGGCCCATCCCCGGCCTGGTCGTGGCCTCGTCTGGATTTCGAGTTACGTGGGTGAGCTTGGCCAGCAAGTGGAGTGACTAAGCGTTCTCTTTTTTGCTGTTTTTTGTTTTCTTGGCTTATCGCGATGCGTGGCGCGCCCTGCAAAACGGCTAAAAATAGCCATACCCCCCCCCTGCTTAAGCCTGGTTTTGTTGCAATGGCTAACTTTATAATAAGCCATCACCTTGATTATCATCCTCATCATTATCGAGGCAGGCTGTTGGCCCAGGCAGGCTATGAATCTGGAGCAGAATCTTGACCGAACCGAACATAACCCAATTTCAGGTGACTCGCCGCAAAAGGAAAATGAGCACATTACAGAAAGAGTTTGTTGTTGGCATTGTTGGGAAAAAGTTGCCACTTTGTGGCAGAGACTCATCTCCTCGCGAAGAGCTTATCTCGGACACGTACTGGGATTTGAGCCTGACTGACATTTGTCAGCGTTGTGAATCCTTTTAGCTTTTAGATACTCTGAGCCTCTGACGCTGCTGAGCCGACAACTTCAAAGTTTTCCAACTTTATCAGCGTGAGAAAATCAAGTGGCGGCCCAAACAGAACCATTTACTGTTTCGTATTGTTTTGGGGTCTTGAGATCTTGGTAAGAGAGAGTGGCGCTGTGACGGTGTGGTGGTATGGTGGTATGGGTCTGGGAGCTGCAGCTGCTGGCGGCTTGCAGAATGCGACCTTCGGCGAGCGGGCTTAACGGTTCACACCCACAACTCAGCTGGCTCAGAGGCTCAGTGTTTTCAAGCTTACTACACAGAAAGAAAAGAGGTAGAGATTTCCAGGGTTTTATCTAAAATTAGTCTTAAATTTTATAATATTTGTTTTGAAAGGTAAGATGTTGGATTGATTATCCTATTTGGTAGTTGAAAACGCATTTTGAGGCCTATATTTTACTTTGATAATGACTTTTCTTTACTAAAACTTTATTAAAACTTTATTAAAAAATATATTACAACTTTGATAACTATTCCTATACAATCTTGGAGAAGGAAGAAGAATATAGACATACTATATACTCCAACTTAGAAGTCCATTTGATCTTATATGTATATCATGCCAGCATAAAATATAATATACTTAATCTAAATCTTGAGATTCTGGCCAAGGTATGAGAGGGAAAAATGTCTGAAATATTATTTCAAAAACATAACAGTGTTATAATTTTGAAAACTATTTCTAAACCATTCCAGACAACACAGACTATAGAAGTTATACCTCCGCTCAAAAGACACTAATGAGGTGGCAATGATCTCTCTATACAGTCTCTATACTCTATTGTATTAATAAAAAAAAAAGTACAAATTGTATCAATCCCCTGGAAGTAAATGATAAACTTTTCTTTCGATGTACAATTACGATTCGGTGCTCTAGCACCTGGCAGTTAAATTTGGTGCATGTTCGCTGATTGAACACAAATGATACGGAAGTCGGTCGGAGTGGACTGGATTGGATTGGACTTGGTATCGGCCTGGATGCCTGGTGTGTGTGTGTGTGTCTGTGTCTGTGCTAGGTTCTCACGCTTTGGCCACTTGGATTACCCGCCAAATTACATGAAAAGCGCCTACTACCCACACACACACTACGTACTACATACAACATAGTGAGGCACACGTGAAGCGGGCGCATAAATCAGCTGAGCAGGAAAAAAGCCAGCCAGCAGCAAGCAACTCCAGGCAGTCAACAGTGAACAGTGAACAGGGAGCGAAAAGCCAACAGCAGCCAGTAGCCAGCAGCCAGAGTTGGCAGCTTTTGAAGTTGTACGCACGCCAAAAGCGGCTTAAATGTCCAAAAGTGGCAACCACAAAAGCAACAACTGCAACAGGCACTCGGCGGGCGAGTGGAAAATGTGAAAATGTCTGGAGAAAAGGCAAGAGCAGCCAAAAGTGAACTTCTGCCTATTTTGCTATTTGTGGGAACTTCTTGCCTGCTGTAGTTGCACTTTTCCACTCTCAAGTCTCAAGTCTCTAGTCTCAAAAAAAATAAAGCCAAAAAAAAAAAGGAGAAAAACAGACCGCAAGCGAAATTAATCATACGCACCATTGAACAGAAAAACAGCGCTATGACGTAACGACACTCTGTTTTGGCCATGATTCGTTGGCTCTTTCCAGCTAAATACTCAACACTCATCATAGCTGGCGACTGAGAGTGCGACTGCCACGCCCACAATTCTTGGAAGCCATTCGCCAGTTTGGCAGCAATCTGTGCTAAAATGTATCCATCTATATGGATCTATACGGATAATACATATGATATATATATTTCAGTTGCAGTTGCCGGAAAATGGAAAATGGCAGAACAGAAAATGGGAATTGCGAGTCGCATTTCCCTCCCATCCCATCCCATCCCATCCCAGCTGCAGTTTCAATTTATTTTATTTACTTATCGAATCTCTTAATAAATCCATGTTTCTGTTTACACTCGGACTTTGGGTCTGCTATTTCTGACGAAGTATTTATGGGCCTGACAGCATTGCCTTTTTTTTATTTTTATTTTTCTGATGGTCGTAATTCAGGAAAAAGCGATTTGCAGTTCATTTAACTTGGCCGGCAAGGCCATTCGTTATCACTCTAGTGTTAGATAAGATTTTTATTATCTTTAAGCTGTTAGCTTCTGGTAGAATGTTTTTGGTGGAAGATTGGTAGTTTTTAAAAAAATCACTTTCCATTTGAATTGATTTTCAGAAATCCCCTTTTTAGCGTTTGATATTTTTGGGGGATTTCCTTCTTTCTGGATTTCATCAGAAATCGAATATTGAGCAATAATTGGTTTTCCTTCTTTATGGTTGACTTGGCCCTGTTAATGATGTGTTGAAAATTTGATATCCAAAAAACACAAGTTTTTTTAAATTGAAACAAATTTACACTGACTGAGGAGAGGTCTCTTGGTTTAGTTCAAAATAGTTATGCCTGGATAGGTTCGATTCCACACCCAAAACACCCAAAAAAATTCAAAGTCAAAATCAAGAACCATTTTTGATTTTTGGAGAATCGAAAATGGAAACAACAAGCATCTCTCATCCACATCCCAATTACACAATCGAAACTAACTAGCCGAACAGTGCAACATTTTGTTTAAACAATTCTGGCGGATCTCGCGAGTCCGTCAATCATTTGAGTTTCTACATTTTGTTGCGAAAAGAAATTGGCTGCTGATCTGATCTGATCTGATCCATGGAAAAGTGGGCCCATAAAGTGAAAAATAAATAAATAAGGTGGCAAACTATTACAACATTTGTGATGTTTATTAATACGAAATTAAGTAGCTGCCATTGACATAGCTGCCCAGTCGGATTCTAGGCCCTATAGGTGTTGTTTTGAATTTGTGGCTTTTTTTTTTCGTTTTTGTGGGTGGGTTGTTTTGGCCCACACGCAATGGTTGGCCCACAAACAGCGCTTTCATCTTTTGGTAATTAGGCGGGCCTCGAGACTGATAGATAGTAAGATAGATAGATCGATAGATACAGATATAGATGCGGTTTAGGATTAGACTGGAAAGTACAAGGCCTAGAGATCTATGGAGGTCTATGTTTATCTTGATTTTGTGAATATTTATGGTTGGCCATAAAGTGTTAGAATATGATAATGGGGTTTAGAAATGAATATTTTACGAGTATGAGTATAATGTTTGATTTTATTTGAAATTGTGGGAAATATTCATATTATTTATTATATTATTTATTCTTTGGAAAGCACATCCCAACTTCGGCTTGCTGGCTTGTTTGAACCAAATTCAAGTACCAGACACGACGGCCACCAGCTGTCGATACACACTCATTCTCGTACTCATGCTCGCACTCGACTACTCGATCACAAGCCAATTGGAAGTATTTTTTTTTTTTGGAAATTCTAAGGCCTTTGTGAGCTGGCCGAGTGGTAAGTTGGCCCGGAGAGTAGCCGGCGGGGGCGTTTATAATTAATTGTAATTGTCGTTGAAAGATTAATTTGGTTGCGCTTCAATGGCGCTTCATTGTCGGCATAGGCCATTGTGCGGGTGGGGAAATCAATTTTATATAGTTTTCTTTTTTTTTTCTTTGGATTGTTGTGGCACAAACAAAACACACACACACACACAGGGAGAGAGAGACACATGTGTGTATACTTTGCCAGACGCACATAAATGTATATTTTATGCTGCGAAAAGTGCAATCAAGTGGTTAGAATTGGGAATGGCGGGGGTGGGATGGCTGAGGCAGGGCCAGAGACTGATATTGGGGGCTGGGGTATCCCGACGAGGGGGTAGTAGTAGTCCACACCACACAATCTTCAAAGGGGCGACGACGGCACACTCAACTCGCCGAGAAGCCCCATCCCTTCCTGCCAGCTCCTCCTCGGCCGGCCCATCGAAATGGAGCATAAAAATTGTGGCTATAAATAAGAAAAAGACCCTGCTGCTGTTGCCGGTAGTTGGGTTTTTTTTCTTTATTTTTTATTTTTTTTTATTTTTTTTGGGTTGAAGGAGAGAGGTGCGGCTGCATTTTCAAATCAAATTCAAAGTTGTTGCTGCCGAACATTTCCGCAGATCAAAGTCACAGCTTGACAAATTCTGTGGAAAAAAGCCAGCTGGTTGCCAAGTCGCTGCTGCTAATTGCTTTCATATCAGTGCCCCCGCCAGACCACAACCAGCCCACTGCCAGAAAAAGATCTCTCGATCTCGCGGGCTTTTGATAACAAGAGGCGGAGACCCCCGGGTGGTTGTTTGTTTTCAACACCTGTAATGGCTCTGTGCAGCATCACTGATAATTATCACTGGCCAAAAGCTGAATCACTGATTGATATGCCAGTGGGTGGAGAGGGCCCACCTCTAGGTGGGGGCCTGCTAGGTTACCCCAAATGAGGGCTGAAGCTGCCCTTTGATTTCATCTAATTTCTGGCCATTTCGTTTCATTTTATTTCCTGCCTTGTTTTCTTTTTTTTCGCAATCGAGGCCGACAGGGCGCCAAGCACCTACCTAGCCCTTTGATCTCTTCTCCCCCAGTCCCCCCATCTCCCCCCACTTTTTAGCCATCTCTTTCTCTACCCTGGCACCTGTCTCTTTCTCTTTTTGGGCCAACAAACATGGCGCCAGGGCCCTGATCTTCTGCTGTTACTGCCGATGTTGCAGCTCTAATTAGGCACACTTTTTGTGTCTACGGGGAAAAGCAACATCGGCTGGGGGCTGTGGCAAGGGGGAAAAGAGACAGACAGAGCGGTGAGTGAAAGAGAGAGGGGGTGGGGGAACAGGGCAGCCCCATCAGGGTCTGGTCTCCCCTTCAAGACTTGTCAGACGTTGTCGTCGCGCCGTCGACGGTTGTTGTTTAAAAATAAATTGCACATAAATTTATGAAACATGAAAGATTTCAAATAAATATTTCGTCATCTGAGAACTTCTGTTTCTTCTCCTTGTAGTTCCTAACTTGGGAATTTAATTAATTTCTCGACTTTCTTGCATTTTCTTGCATGCACCTCTAAATCATTGCCAAAAAGTACCAAAATTCTTGGAAAATCGAAAAATTGCCTAAATATTTAGAGAAGTAGGCACTAGGTAGGATGGAAAACAGGCAACCCACGCAGAAGAGCCTACCCCGAGAGCCATAAACAATATAAAACAATAACTGGCAATAACTAATTGCCAATGACATATAAACAAAGGCTGGCAACAATTTCTGTTGCCACTGCTGGGGCTACTGGGGCTACTGGGGATACTGGCTGCCTTCTGGCCAACAAGTTGTTGTGGTTGCTACCAAAAGTTGCCACCAAGTTGTCGGTTCGGTGGTGCTTCTCCTGGATAAACAGACACAACAACAACAACAACAAGTTGTGGCAATCATCATCATTAGCCACGGCCATTTTTGGGTAAATAGTGCAACCCTCTTTGCATAATAATGTGGATCGGTGAGCGCATTTGGTGAAAAGCGCGAAACATGCAACATTTTTGTGTCTAAATAAAGATGCGATGCGTCTGGCAACATCAGCAGCAGCAGGAGCAACAACTGTTGCAAGTGCGACCCGGTAGTTGCTGCCACTGGTAATCGCCACTCGAAAGTAGCCACCAACCAACCGTTCCGTGTTCGAATTTAGATACTTGAGGGGAAAAAGTGTCTTATTTTTAGAGAAAAATTAAAAAAAAAATATCTTTCAATATTTTTGAGAGAAAAAAAAACCCCCAATGTGTGTTGCGGAAATGCCCCAAATGATGCACTCTATCGATAGGGAAACTACTCTAACTAAAAATAGTCTCCAACAGTCACCATTACTCAGGGGACCTCTTTATCAGAAAATCAAAAAGTCTACGTGAAAAAAAGCATCCAAAACATATCTACGTCATGGGCGTAAAGTTCGCACATTTCTTGGAAATTTATCTCCGAGTGATAGCTGCTGCGATAGCGTTGCGTATCGCTGCGATCTCTCCCTGGCACCCACACTATACACCAGAAACCATACAAATATTCTTACTATATAGCCATCCGATTTGTGTCTCGTACGATCTACAAGCTACAAGCTATGAGCTTATTTTTTCTCATTTGCAGTCACGTCAGGCCGTCAGTGGCTGTCGGGGCGTCCGAGCAATGGCCCCAGAAACCACATTTTGGTGTGATTTGGTTTCTTTAAGCCCATACGTATACGTACGTATGTGTTGTAGATATTGTATATAAAACAGAAACAGAAGGAAAACAAATACAAAACTGTCATAGGCTGGCCAGCAGATTTATAATGGGGCGCTCGACAACAGACAACACAAGTAAATGACTCGGCAGCGGCGAATCACCGGCATCGTCACCGCCACCGCCACCGCCACCAACAAGTCGCTCGGTGCGGCTTGCTTCAAAGTTTTGATCGCCCCCGAAGTCGCCCCCCAAATCGCCGCCCAAGTGCCACTGCTCGGTGGCATCATTAAAATGTAAAGAGTTGTGCGCACAATTTCAGTTGGGGAATTTATTTCATACGCAGCGTGGGAATTGCCCCTCAATTGTTCAAACAGCAATGGCACTAGGCGCCAATAGCAGCCAACTCATTGTGGGCTCTTTTGTGGCTATTTTGCCACCGTGCTTCCTTTGCGCATTATAAACGCATTAACTAATGTCGAAATAAATAAACAAACTGGAATTGTTTGAGAGAAGACTCTTTGATTTGGTCCACTGATCAATGAATGAGGTGGCAGTCTTAGAGAAAGAATTCAAAAGGGCTTAGGAGACTGTTCTTGCTAAGCTTCTAAAGGGGAATATCAAGGTCTTTATTTGATTATTGTTTCTTTAATATGTCTCATAAATATTTGAAAGGGTAGTCCATATAGATTTTAGTTATAGTTTTACTAAAAACTCTATCTGCACTATAGGAACTGTTAGATTCTAGAAATATTAGTATTTTTTCTAAGAAATCAAATGGCTTTTTATAAGTACTATTACCTATTACCTATAACTATTACCTATAGATTAAATAACATTTTTTGTACTCTAACTTATAGACAAGGCCATTTTTGAAACTCTGAAATTCTGTTAAAATTTCACCCCACTGACATTGCTCATACGCACTGTTGCCCGCCAGGCAGTGTCGCACTTGACGCTCTTGCCGAGTGAGAGCGTGTCGAGATAGACTTTATGGTCTATGAAACGATCAAAAATAAGAAGAAAAAATGAAAATTTCTATGCCATTCGAGTTAATTGCAAACCCAAAAGCCAAAAGCGTGAAACAGTTATCAAATGCCGTTAACTGTTTACTGCCGCAACATTTTCCCAACCGACTGGATATGGCGGCGAGGCAACAGAAGCGACAGTTGGCCAAGACGATGCGGGCACGTGTCCGCTCGACTGCAACTACCATAAATTGGTAGGCCAGGTAACCTGGCCAAGTACCCGGGCCAAGACCGATTCCTAATCAAAAGCGACGACTTATCAGGGGCAACCACAGACCAGACACTACACTGGTTCTAGCCAGATGAGAGATCAGCCATCGCGATCAGCCCGAGGGTTAATGCATGCAAATTGAATTGATGTTGCTGCTTGGCGGCTGCATGCCACAAATTATAGCATAAATAGCTGAGGGACCTCGGCCAGTGTCCGAGGCCCAAAACAGGTGCCCCAAGTCGACGTCAAGTTGGTAACACGTGCCCAGGGCGATGGCTGTTGCTGTTGCTGTTTCAGTTGCTTCTGCTTCTGCTTCTGCTTCTGATGTTGCTTTTGCGGCTGGCTGTGGCTAAATAATTACGTAATAAGTGGTTGGCAGGAGGCAGCTCTGAGCAAGGAGCTCTCTCTGAGGCTGTCAGACAGAGTATGCCAAGAATTTGAAGCGCAAGAAGAGGAGCTAAGAGGAGGATCACTTCGATATAAGATCAGTTTATGTACAAGAAAGATTATATACAAGGTGAAAATTAATCATGATGAGGGCAACACTATAGGCTTAAAATTAGACTATTAATTGAAAGATAGTTCCCTTTATAATAAGCCTGGAATGACAAAAAATCGAAACAAATAACCCGCTAATGGGCACCCATGTTGCTATGCTGTGCTGGCAACATGTTGCCGCTGCAGCTGCTATGTTGCTGCGACATGAACACACAATCAATAATCGCATCGATAAAGATCGTTAAACGAAATGTTTTTATTTCTGGCCACGACAATTGCCAGCAGCCAGAGCAGGCCACATATGAGTTATGGCCACGTCCTCGTCCGCCAACTTCGGACCCCCCTTTCCCCCCAATCTCTCCTCTATATATAGTGTATTTACATTGCTGCCCCGTTCGCACGCCACACATGCGCAATGCCAATGGCTCACCTGCACTGCTGTTGCTGTTGGTGCTGCTGCTGCTCCACCTTGCCCCCGCCTGCGGTGCGTCTGGCGCGTTGTGCGGTAAATACGCTTTATGGGCTCCCGACAACAACAACAGCAACAACAGCAACAACAACAACAACAAAGACTGCTCTATGCTAATTACGTCATGGGGACGACGCTTCGTACCTAATTTTGCATTGTGGGAACCGAAAACTGGAAATCCAAGACCAGCCTCTTGTCCCGCCTCTCTCCCTCCCCCCATCCTGATCCCCTTTTGCATTTTCCAACTGCGGCAATAAAAAAAATAAGAAGTTGTGATGTTGTTTTTATTGTTGTTGCCGCTGCAGCAACAGCACCCAAACAAGCAACAAACAGCGGCAGCAACTGTTGCTGTTGCTATTTAAGCAAATGTGTCGCAGCCAAAGCCAAAGTCGCCGTTTGTTGCTGTTGCTGCTGCTGCTGTTGCTACTGCTGCAATATCGACGACTTGGTTGTCGCATATAATGACTTTTTCGACTTGCAACTTCTTGTGGCTTTGCGCTTTTTTATGCTTTATGCGCTCGCTTTGGTCTGGTCAAGCATGTGATGTTGCTGCTGCTGCTGCTGCTGCTGCTGGTGGTCATTGGATAGTTTCTAGTTGCCTTCTTTGTTGCAGGAGTTGCTGCTGGTTGCAGCGGCAGCAGCAAAAACAGTTGCTGCTGTGTGTGGCATGCAGCCTGCAGACTACCTGGCCACTTGTTGCTGCTGCTGTTATTATGCCCGCTGGTGGCAACTTGAAATCATTTTTCGTCTGTGTGAAAATATTTTGCGGCATCTCGCTACCATTTTGAAGGCTGACACTAAATGTGCCACATAATCCTTTAAATTTGAAATTATTATTTGCATTTTAGAGACCTCTAATTGCCATATTTTTACAGCTCACTTTCGAAAGTCTAATCAACTATTAATATTAATAATATCCCCAATCAAACACCACAATAATAACTGACTGTCAGCCCCTGTTGGCCATCAAAAATCGAACAAAAAACGCTTCAATTATGACGCATTATGTCAAGAACTCGCTGCTGTTTTCATTTTTAATGAAATATACTCATAAATGTTGTTAAGTGCTTTGCCAAATACTTGCCGGCCGCAAAAAAATGTGAATTAAATGCGCAAAAAAATTACTTTTAGACACATTTAAATACCATTTAAATAGCTTTTGGGGCACAAGGTGAAGCTGTTGCCGCTGGAGTTGGTGGCCAACCAGTGGCAGTGGCCATTCGATCTTGCCACAGCACTGTAGTAGCAGCAACAGCAACAGCAACAGCAACAACATCACAAATTTGTAGCCAGCGGCGACGAATAAAATGCCGCACAAAAATGCTGCTAAAAATGCAACTTCAACTTGTTTGAGCTGGCTTTTTGAGAGTGTATTGGTTTTTGCCACATAGGTGTAAGTGTGTGTGTGTGAGTGTGTGTTTGGGGCAAACAAAGCTTGGGAACCAAAAAAGCAACACGCGTCCAGTGAGCAGGCGCGCGCCTTCACCAGCGGCAATTTCGATATAAAAATTTTGTTTTTAGCCGCACGGTCACCTTGCCGGCCGGCCGGCGGAAATTCACAAACAAAAAAAGTAACAAAAAGGTAAAAATTAAAAAAAAAGG
This sequence comes from Drosophila pandora, assembly GCA_021223865.1. NCBI lineage: Eukaryota > Metazoa > Arthropoda > Insecta > Diptera > Drosophilidae > Drosophila > Drosophila pandora. Next base: position 94,516 of record JAJJHT010001787.1, on the reverse strand, counting down.
AAGCTCTTTAATCGAGTGGGTAAATGGCTAAAGATTGGATGCAATTTTGGTTGCTGCTTCCGCCTATAAAACATCTCATTGCCATACAACATCATTTTTCGAGATCACCAAGAGAGAGAAAAAAATGAAAACAGCCGGCTGGAAGGATCTGTGGAATTTCCGCTGCTTAGACCACCGGGAAATACCCACAGACATGCTCACGCCAAGTGACGAATTCCTCATAAGGACAATGGCCAAAGGTCAGAGGTCTGCACTGGACAGAGGGAAGGGAATTTCCGGCCAGACATGTGGCCTGGCCCGTTACCTGTCGTCGTCCTCCGTAAAACCCACTGACTCCTATCCAGATTAGTCGCTTTTTCCGATTTTTCCCACGCGCTGTACCTGCTTTATTGGAAGTGTAACTCGAAATAATACCATTCGACTTCTCAGCTGCTAACAGATTCCATAAAAAGAGTTGTTAGGGCATTATTGAGTCAACACAATCGCATCGGCGACGGATTAAGCCATTTCGACGGCCAGCCAGCCATCCAGCCAACAACTTCATGCGATTATGAGCGGGAAATGGACTAAATCGTCAGCTAAAAAGAAAATATGGCCTCACAGCCCCAGGGGGGCCGGATGAGGAAGGATCCATGAAAGATTCAATAGTGGCTACCAAGAGAAAAAAAGGATACAGGTCTTAAAAGACTGTATTTCATTACTGGTTAAAGGCTTTTCTTAAATAGTATATCTGGAAGAGCTGTATCTGTATCTTTTTTAGGCTTATTTTTGGCTAATAATTTCTAAATATTATTTAAATTTTTCTCACAGTGCACACATGTGGTCGATATCAAAGGCAAATTTTTCAACTTGCCAAGGCGAGCTGGCAAAAGGCAGACACTGAGATCCAACAATCCGGCAATCCAACGATCCAAAGATCCGACGACGAAGACGACGACTTGCAATTTGATGCAGGCCGCAAGGCGGTGTGGCAGGGTGGCACAGTGGCCAGGCTGCAGGCTACAAACTACAGGCAGCAGGGTGGCAGGGGGTGACAGACAGTTTAATATACAGATATTCGCACTGAGAAGAGGAGGAGCCACCAGCTCGGAATATCGGAATGATACCCAAGAAAAGTACCAAGCCCAAGAGTCTGGAGTTGCAAGTCTGTGAGCTTGCTTGCCGCTTGCAGCATGGAGTTGGAGAAGATCGAGGAGGTGTTGCTGCCACTGAAGTAGATAGATGAGCAGACGCTACACTGGCATGTGGAATTATTAATGTTTGATGTAATTAATGCGTAATTAAGATAGCCAGTCGCGGAAAGGACAGAACAGACAGAGCAGACAGTCGGACTATCGGCCCTGGGAGCAACGATCTTGAACTCTAGTTTGGCCAACAGACTAGCCTAGTTTTTGGGTTTCTTTTTTTTTTCAAAAATTCTAAACTAGAAACTAGGGGAAACAATCTGCCAACCACTCCGCCCACCGTTTTGGGGTTTCTACTTTATTATTATTATTTTTTTTTTTTGAAAATCTTCAAGAGTTCAAAGCCTGAAAGCCGCCAACGCAAATTGAATTAGACGACTTGCTGGGAAGCTCGTGCTCCAAACAGCCAAACAGCCAAATAGCCGAATAACCAAATCCATCCAATCATTAGCTGTGAAAATGATCCATGGGAAACTAATAATGAGTCCAGATCCATAGCCGAGTGAGTTCGCACCGAAATGATTTTTCAAATATCAATCATGGATGGATGGATGTATGGTGTGCGGCGGTTGCTGCTGGCCTGGCCTGGCCTGGACTGGTCTGGTCTTCTGGCCTGGCTTACTATATTACCATTAATCTTGGCCGCGTGCGCAACTGTTGAAGTTTTTTTTTTTGTGGAGCAGAAGGTGGCCGTGGGCAGTGCGATTATGCGGGCAGAAATTAACAGTCAGCCGAAACAATTAGTCCGTCCAAAACTCAAAAAAAAAAAAAACTCACTCTTATCATTTATCTTTTTTCAGCATGTATTTACGAATGGCGTTTCATTTTTGTCTATATATTTTTGGAATGTGCCGCAAGTGCCGCGAAAATTAACGCAAATGCTGAATGGCTAATTGAGGGGAAGTCTTCAAAGGCAGTTGCCCCAAAAAAGGGTATCTTAACTTGGTCACTGGTTAAGGAAAGTTTACCAAATTATAGATTTTAAATATGGGGGTGTCTTATACAAATTTTTAGCTAGTCAAGCTATAATTGTAAAAAAAATAAGGTCTTGGCAAAAAATTAAAACTATCAAGTAGGGTATTCAATATTCGCCTTGGCCCAAATTGAATTTTTAATCGGTTGCTTGAGGAAGCGCCACCTGTGGGGCGTTCGCTGAGCCTTTGATATCGAGCCGACACAGATCTGGATCTCGGATCTGGAGCCCATTTGATGGCTTCAATGGGGGATCGATCCGCCGACCTCATGAATGCCTAACGTTTTATCCATTCCTGGCCTGGCAATCAGATTATGTCACATCCGCCTGGAGTGCCATCGAGTGGATTGCCACTCGAGTTTGTGGCACACACACTGCTCGAAACAGAGGGCCACCATTGATCGCCCGGTTCCGTTCTCTATCTGGCCAAGATTGCTCCATTAGCGCCGCTTCAAGGGGGTGGGGCAAAAGCGGAAGGGGATGCTGCAACTGCAACAGCCACAGCAACTGAATGCAAATTGCAGGCAGGGCTAACAAGCAATGGATTTTCGTGCTGGTTTATTTTTTGAATTTACTTTTTTTCTGAGGGGGGTTCCTCTTTCTACTTTTTTGTTGTGTTTTGGTGGTTTTTTTTTTTTTTTTTGGCAAGCCTATGGCGGCCAAGATGTCTTCCTACTCTCGGAATGGCTTTCAGCTGCGTGATGTTGCTGCTGTAGATGTTGCTGTTGCTGTTGCTGTTGGTGGTGCTGCTGTCGGCGCGGCCAGAAATAGCATAAAACTCATAAACGAGGCAAGCGAGTCGAGTCGCGAGGCAAGGCAAGGAAACATGGCATGCCATTTGAAAATTTCATTTCGTTATAATTTTCTATTTCCCGCATGCCAAACGGCCCGCCAGGCAAGACCCAAGGGGCCCCTACACTCGGCGAAAAAAAACCCCAAAAACCCAAATATTCCAAAGCTATGGCCTAGGGCGTAAAATGCCCGCTTTTAAGAAATATCTCAAGAAATAATGTGAGAAAATATTTGAGAATTTAGTTTGGTCTAGAAGACCTTAAAACTTCAACAAATTTTTTTCAAGAAATGTTGCTAATTTTCTTTAGTGCAGTTGCCGAAAACGGGGGCGGGTCCGCTGGGCTGGGAGACTGAGACTACCCCCTTTACACTTAGTAACTAAACGAACCAAGGTTCGTCATCTAGCGCCGCCATTCATACTTAATTACCAACCAAAAAAAAAAATGAACAAAAAAAATAATATGGAAAAGAAAAATCAACAGCTATAGCAATCACAGAAAAGTTGTCTCTTCTCTGGCGNGCTTTCAGCTGCGTGATGTTGCTGCTGTAGATGTTGCTGGTGCTGTTGCTGTTGGTGGTGCTGCTGTCGGCGCGGCCAGAAATAGCATAAAACTCATAAACGAGGCAAGCGAGTCGAGTCGCGAGGCAAGGCAAGGAAACATGGCATGCCATTTGAAAATTTCATTTCGTTATAATTTTCTATTTCCCGCATGCCAAACGGCCCGCCAGGCAAGACCCAAGGGGCCCCTACACTCGGCGAAAAAAACCCTAAAAACCCAAATATTCCAAAGCTATGGCCTAGGGCGTAAAATGCCCGCTTTTAAGAAATATCTCTAGAAATAATGTGAGAAAATATTTGAGAATTTAGTTTGGTCTTGAAGACCTTAAAACTTCAACAATTTTTTTTCAAGAAAAGTTGCTAATTTTCTTTAGTGCAGTTGCCGAAAAAGGGGGCGGGTCTGCTGGGCTGGGAGACTGAGACTACCCCCTTTACACTTAGTAACTAAACGAACCAAGGTTCGTCATCTAGCGCCGCCATTCATACTTAATTACCAACCAAAAAAAAAATTGAACAAAAAAAATAATATGGAAAAGAAAAATCAACAGCTATAGCAATCACAGAAAAGTTGTCTCTTCTCTGGCGTGACGCTAAATGAGACACCCCCCTTCTATGCCCCATTCCCCGGGCCACCCACCCACCTAGTTTTCTTGCCTGCCCCGTGGAAAATCTTATGACCAGGTAGACCCAACTAGACACCCAAAAAAAAAAAGAAAAAAAATACGATGAGAAATGATGAATTGTGGGTGCCGTTGAGTAAGTTTGTCGCTTCCACTCGTAGGCGTTGACCTAAATATACGAACTGCGCTGTGGCGGCCTAGCATAGAGCAGCATTTTCCGCTCTGTAGTCTTCTATCCATTCCGTTTTGTAATCGCTTGCTAAACACACATTCTCCCCGTTTTCCACTTTTTCCATCATTTTCCCCCCAGAGCCCCAGCGAACACAGAGCAACAAGTGCAAAACCCCAAAAGAGAAACCAGAGTCGCCAGTTATCCATAAGGTAATGGATCCCCAGCTGTCAAGGTTCTCTAAAGAGGGTTCCCTTACGGGTGTATTGCTTTTCTCAATGAAACATATTCTCGGATGAATGTATTATTAGTGCCCACAGTCTTGGCAAGGTGACAAAAAAAAATAGAAACCGCAAAGATAGAAATTAATATTCAATGCTGCTTGCAACATAAGTGACAAATAATTATATAATATTTTCCAATAGAACTAGAAGTTAATAGAAGATCATATATAAATTATAATAAATATATTCATTGTCAGTTAATGCCAGTCTGTCTCCGGTTTCGGACAAACAAATCTGGCTATCTATAGTAGCCAGAAAGACAAACAAACAAACAAACAAACAAACATTGGGAGCTAAGCTGATGATTCTGCTTTGACGCGGACTTTTGCCAGATCAAATCATGTTTTATGAGCAGCTAATTTACTTAACACCTCCACCAAAAACAACACAGAATCCAGCACCAGCACCAGCAGCAGCTGATGAAGAAAAAAATAAAAATCTGAAGTAGCCCGCAAGCTAAATACAAAAGATGTGACTTTTATTTATTTTTCACATGGCCTTTCTTTGTTTTTTAATTTGTCGGTTCTTTTTTTTTTTTTTTTGTTTCTTATATCGTCAAAGGGGGCATGGCAAGGCAAGGCGATGGTTGCTATGGTGGCGGGGGAGTAACTGACGTCCATAGCGTGGGTGTAAATTGGGCATAAAATGCGACCGACCAGTTAATTCATGATACTACCGATTCAGTCAGGTTCGAAGGCATTTTAATTGGTTTTAAGCAGACCGCGAACTTCGTCTTCATCGCCTGCTCCCCCTTTATCGGCCCACGGGGCGTATGAATAATAAAATCTCAACTCCCTCTCCCTACACCTCATAGCAGCTCTCTCTCTTCTAACCCCCCCACGAAAATAGTACAGAATACAGGTTGCAGAGTCAGATTTAGATTTTTGATTGATCTCTGGGATTTTAACGATCGAGGCTGACGATCTACAGGCATTATTTATGGTCTAATATGCAAATTCGAGTCAAAGAAATTGCCAAATTCGCTGCTGGCCAAAGTGAAAGGAGTTGACAGAGTGTCTGCAAGTGTGTGTATGTGGCGAGTGGGTGTGTGGCGAAGCGATTGATTAGTATGCATTTCCGATGACTAATCGATTTTTTTTTTCGCAAACAGAAGAGAGCTGGATGGAACGATCCATCGATCGATCGATCGATTCCCAAGCATTTGCTGCGTTTGCAGTCAAAATAAATCAGTCTCGGAGCCAAAAAGTAAATATCCTGTTAATGCTATATGGTTCATTCAGAATCGGAGAAACGATCCGCCGCCGGGCCAGGAGAAAGAGAAGGAAGCGGGGACAGAAAGTAAATAAACATCAGATAATAAACCTACCAAATGGGGATAAAAAAAAAAAGAAAATGGAGACAATGAATGAGTGCAGAAGGAGGGAAGGAGGAGGAGGCAGAGAGAACAGCTGATTGCAGCTGATTTTTAAAGAGAGATACGAGGAAAGGGTTGGGTTAATTCTATCTTCTGCTTGCATATTGAGAGTGGGGCGGACTGGGTGGTAGGTGGGAGCGGCTCCCCTCTCCTTCTGTGTGCGGGAGCCATGACGGCAGAAGAAGAAGAACAGGCAGAAGTAAAAGGAGCGAGGAGGAGAGAGAAAATGAATTAAAAATCTAATTGCGCCCGCGATGAAACAAAGCACATCATCCAAGAGGGAGAGACAATCTAAAAACAACAACAACAAATAATAACAAAAAAAAAAGAAAAGCAAGGCAAAAGTCAAAGGCGGCGGCGGAGGAGGCGGGGCAGTAGGCGGTGGGGGCGGGGTCGGGTGATCGCACTTAGTCGCGTTACAGACGCAAAACTCCATGAACCGCAACGCAAGAATAATTACAACAAAAACACCACCACCAGCAGCACCACCACCGCCACCAACAACAACAGTGGGAGAACCTAAAGAAGAAGAAACCTAGGGTTGGGTCTTCCAACCGCAAAGGTCGAATGCAGACACCAACAACAACAACAACAACAACAGCAGAATATATAAAAATAACAACAACAAGAACGACAATGACGATGACTTTGTGAGTTGAAGTTGAATCTAAAGCTAAAGAATAAAACACTGTAAAAAACAGGTCTTAATATATATTTTACATTTTATTTAAGTCTTTTTTACAGGNTTACAGGACCTAATCTTAAATTTTTCTAAAAAAAAATATAAAAAAAAGTATCTGTCTTATACTATTTTTTAAAGTGCAACTAGAAATGAGTTTTCAAAGTTTTCCAGCACTTGGGGGAGTCAGAAGGGGATGGTTGGTGGGGTAAAGGGGGGTGTCCAGCTTGCAAAGTTAATGCGAATTTAATTAAAATGTGCAACTAGCAACAGAGCAGCAGCAACAGAGCAACAGCAGAGCAACTGCAACTGCAACAGCCGCATCGGGAGCGGCAACAATAATAAATTCTAGATGTGAGCATTTTTGTGCTGCCCAGCAACCAAATTGAGGAAGGCACAAAGAATCCAGCTGAAGACCAGAAGAAGACCAGGCCTAGACGCTGACTTGGACTTGGACAGAAAAACAACAAAAAGCGGCAGCAGCAGCAACAAAAAGACTTGCAATTCGAACAGGCGCATGTGCAACATACGAGTGTGTATGAGTGTGTATGAGTGTACCTGCAGTTGTATGGGTGTGTGAGTGTATTGCATAAAATTATTTCGGTCTGGTGAATATTAGCAGAGCGTGAAGTTGGCAAATAAGAAATTCAGCTGCAGCAGCTAAAAGCTAAAAAAAAGCATCTAAATTTCATTAAACAACAATAACAACAACAACAACAACAACGGCAAAAAGAAAAAGAGCCACCGCCCGGAGAAAGAGGCAGCTGCCGCTGGAGAAGACCGAGGAAGATGGCACTCAAAAGGAAAGGTTACGAGGGAGAAAGGTATCCTCATAGTATCGCTATAATTCCCAACTAGTTTTTTCCAGGATGGTTGTCCGAGTAGGTGACGAGCTCTATCCCGCAGTTTTGAATTAAAAACTATACTTTTAAGCTTCAAAAACGTAGGTTCATTGAACGCATAAATTACATAAAATGCCTTAAGGGGTAAAGTGGTTCAAAATCCAGTTAAATGTTATGCAAAAATCTTCACTCCAATTTCTTTTTTTAATAATTTTTATGGCTTTTCTTCCAAGCCCCCGACTACCTAATAGATCTCAAGATAACACCTTATTTTATATAGAAACATAAAAAATAATCGAAATCCACTCACCATAATTTGGACTCACAGCCATCTTGACCGCCTCCAGCACCGAGTTCGTTACCCTGACTGGCTGGCCGAGGATGGTGAAGTTGCCGGGATTAGTCTGCTGCACGAACATCATATAGGATATATCCGAGGCCTGCTGCAGATCATTGCCGGACCGGAGCAGGCCCCGCGGCAGCAATCGCTCCCGGTAGATGTCGCACTCTCCGCTGGTGTTCCGCAGCGCGAACTGCAGCCGGACGAGCTGGGGCAGCTGAAGGTCATGCTGCTGTTTGTAAACGTTCAACACCTTCATAGTGGCCGAGAAGTTGACCCGCCGGTCCGCCGACATCGACTTGAACACGCCCTGGAAGACGGTGGGCGCCGCAAAGGCCAGCTGGGCAGGATCACGGGCGGAGCAATACCGCCCGGAACCTTGGCGACCTCGATGCTTCCGCTGGTGTTGCTTTCTCCGCTGCTGGTGCTGCTGTTGCTTCTGCTTGTGATGGTGATTGTGGGGCTGGTGGTGATTGCGCTGCTGTTGCCGCTGCCGGCGATGCTCCCGCTTATCCTGCTGCTGCCGGATGCGAGGATGTTGCCGCTGCTGGTTGCCGCCGTCGCGACGACTGCGTACCGCCTGCTCTGCCGGACTGTCTGGCACTTCGTAGGACTCTATAAAATAGCTGGGAACGGCTCTTCTACTATAGTTGCTCGCTCCTGCCTGTTGCAGATGTTGCAGATGTTGCAGCTGCTGCAGTTGCTGCTGTTGCTGTTGCAATTGCAGTTGATGTTGCAGATGTGTGGGTTCAATGTGACGTCGCATTTTACTGCTCGCCGCCTCGCTGGACTTGCCATTATTTAATAATTTATATAGTTGACTATTGATTAAAGTATTTGGAACTTTTTGCATTGACTGCAGCTGATGCTGCTGTTGTTGCTGTTGTGGCACGGCAGCAACATGTTGCTCTGGTGCGTCGAATACTGTTGCTGGCATTAACTTAAGATTGCTACGGCTACTAAGACTATTGCTGGTGTGGCTGAGCAGCCTACTTAAGATATTGTTGTCGATGTTGCTGCTACTACTACTGCTGCTGCTGCTGCTGATGCTGCTGCTGCTTTCTCTACTGCCATTATCCAAACTCAGTGGTATATAGTAGCTGCTTTCTTCGGCACTGCCTTCCCATAACCTTTGTTGTTGTTGCTGCTGCTGCTGTTGGTGTTGCTCTGTTGCTGTTGCGCCTGCAACTATCATCGTCGGATAGAGCAACATGTTGCTGATAATTAGCAATATCAATGGCATTAGTTGCTTTTTTGTTTTTAGACTCCATTTGCGCAAATGTTGCGCATACATGGCGTCCTCCAAAGTTGTTGCTGCTATTGCCCCGACTTTATTTACAAAGATCTTTATATTGCTCGCGGTTCTACGACGAGTATTTGGTTGCGAGTTGTTGCTGCTGCTGCTGCTGCCGATGCTGCTGCTGCTGCTACGCTGGGGGGGTTGCTATGATGCGATCCTTGAGATATTTGTTTTTAATCGTGACAAATGTTACCGTCGCTGCCTCGTCGCTGTGCCTTGTCGTATTTTCGTTTATCCTGCAAATACTTTCGATAGTTTCGTAGCATTTTGAGCGACAGACGAGGCGATATAAGAGACGGACTGTTCAAGTTCGAGTGATTGGGAAAGAGAGAGATAGTAGTGGCGATGGCGATGGCGATGGCAGGGGGGGAAAATGTATCTCGATTTTGCCTACCGCACTGTATTTGTAGCATTAATTTATGAGAACACTTGGCTGCCAGTTGTACGCGATGTTGCTACTGATGCTGTTGTTGCTGCTGCTGCTGCTGATTCGGATGATTGTTGATTCTCCTTATGCTGGTGACTCATTTTGTTTGGCCGAAATAAATAGAATTATCTTTTCTGGCTGCGTTTCACTTGGACGCACGGCCACGCCCCGCTGCACGCCCCCCCAAAATACAAAAAAAATTTTTCGAACGGGCCTAAGGTCGCGTGGCGTTTGGAGCGTTTTTTTCACGAGGTTTTTCACGCGCGCGCACCGCTTGCGATTCGGCAGCCGATTTTGGTTCGGATTTGGGATTCGGTTTTAGCTTCGGCCAGCCGATTGGTCGTGTGTACTGAACGCTTTTAGATGTTGCTGCTGTTGCTGTTGCTATTGCTGTTGGTGTTGCTGTTGCTGATGATGTTGCTGGCGTTGTAATTGTAATCCTCGAGCCCCAAGAGATATACGATAATGTTTGTCTGGCCTGGCCGTATACGCGATCTATATAGCCGTAGCCGTAGTCGTAGTCGTACGTAGTCTGATTCACTGGCGACGAGTGTTTTCTGGCACACACACACACTGTGGCGAAATTCTCCTCTTGTCTCTGATCTCTGACGAAGACGACGTCGTCAACGGCGATGGCGACGATGATGATGAGGTTGATGATGATGTGCGATATAGCAGACACGGACTCGCGCACACGGATACGGTGATATGCACTATGGCAAGGGGGAGAGGGCACGGATACGGGTACGGGTACGGGTACTGGTACGGATACGGATGCGGGCACGGGTACGGGTACGGGTACGGGTATGGGGATACCAACACGTCGATATTGCCGTAGACGGAATACGCACACTCTGACACCGCACACACAGCTCGCCGACACACACACACACACGTCTTCTAATTTTAGACAAAAGTAATTATAAAAGAAAAAAACAGAGCAGAGTGCGCCGCTGCCGCGTTCAGCTTATACGCATAGATATATCTTCTACTTTGGCTAGATATATGCATACACGTATATACCCGCATCTGGCTATGTATCTGTGCACCTTTCGTCTGTATTAGTGCACTAGCCGATTATATAGAAAAGTCGTCGCAACAGTCGGCTATTCGTATATACAACATGCATATATCTGCAACATACAATCACAATCGCGGACACGAGAATCGTTGAATTGATCGGTTTTCGTTTTTTTTGTTTTTATTTTTTTTTTAATTTTTTATAAATATTTTTTGTTGTATTAATTTTGGTTTATATATCTCGGGTGCGTACGAGAATATATAAGTACATATATTGTGCTTTTTATTGTTGTTGTTTTTTTTTCGTATGTCTATGATGATGCTCCCCGGCTGCTGATGTTGCTACTGTTGTTTCCGTAGGATTGTTGTTGGTGTTTTTCTGTAATCAAGTTTATACACTCCGGCGCTTTATCATCACCGCTATATAGCACACACCCGTCGTATCCGCAACGAAATCGAAAGTCCTTTACCGATCGATCGGTTCGATTTTTCAGCGCTCGGTGGGCCACTTTTTTTTAAATATTTATTTTATTTTTTCGTAAATATTTTTTTTTTACAACATCTGATGAAATTCTCTCAACAGAGTTTAATTCCTTTTTTTTGGGTTAAAAATTTGATTTCATTGAATTTTCAATTGCTCTGGATTTTTGTTTCGAATTTATTTCATATGGCGCTTTCACACCGAATCGGAGAACCGCACTGATTTCGAATCACTCGACTCGTGTATCTGAGTGTATCTGAGTATCTGAACAATAATATTTGGCTATCTTTCGGATTGCCGACAGTCGCGCGCCCGTTCCGTTTTCAGTTGCGTCGTCAGCTGTTGTTGGGTTCGTGTTGGGTTCGATTCGATTTCTGTGTTGTTTGTCGCTGGTTTTTACTCTTTTAGCGTTCCGCACTGCCGGCAGAGCTCCGGGCAGAGGTTCGATCGAACCAAAGAGAGCCTCGAACCGTCGTCCGAACAAGTTGCAAGTTATTTGAGAAAATTTAAGAGAGTCTCTGAATTGAAAACAAAATTTTACTCGATTTTAAATATTTTTGAAAATTTGGAAAGTTTTTGAAACATTTGATGTATTTATATTTTTAGGAAAATAGCTGTTTTATTATATTTTTTAAGTTTTGAAGGTCTGGAAATTATTTGATTGTTTTGAAATTAAAAGATTTTATTAAAAGATTCGAAAAATAAATGATTATTGCAGTAATAGTTTAGACATTTAGCGAATAATACAAACATAAGTTGTGAAATTTTTAGTTATTCTATTATTTTTTCTTGATATTTTCTCTTTAAAAAAAACAACAAGAACTTGCAACTTCAGGGTGAATTCCAAATTTAACAGCACAAATTTTTAAATCTCTTCAAAAATAATTTAACTTTTTTTCAGAAGTTTTCTGATGCCGAAAAATGATTTACAGAAATATCCTTTGATTTTCATAATCTCAAACGATCAAGGATTTGATGTTACTCTTCGTATTTTTCTTTTTTGTGAAGATATCAATTTATGTTTTTTTAAGGAAAAGTTCAAACTCCAACTTAGATGTGTAGCCTTTCTATCTGAATTTGTATATTTTTAAGATTCAGAATGTCTTTTTCAATCAGGACCTTCATCAATCATCCGATTTAAAATCCGTAGACGTTTCCAAAAAATTATTTTTCTTTTAGTTACAACATTTTTATTATAAATTTCTTTTCCACATTAGAATTCCCTTCTATCTCTCTCATTCCTTCACTGTCTCCACTTCAGTCTGTACATTTTTCAAAGTTTTCTTACATTTTTTTTTTTATAAGAGCTTGCCAAATTGATGAGAACTGCCAATTGATCACCTTAACACTTTGCTTCAACCTTTTAGTTGAAACTGATTTGATAATTGGCCCCCGATTGGCTTTTTATACCTACACGGAATGTAGATCGACCAGAGCCTCAATTATTTACACTGGCCACTTGATAAGCAAAAAGTAGCGATTGGTTTTCGAAGTGATTACCAATCCTATCACCCGTAATCGTCGAGCTTCTGATAGGCTACTGGAATCACTCTCTCCAGTCGGCAGCGGGTCTCTGCAATATAGTAGTTTTATTTCATAGATAGCCCTAGTCCTTAAATGACTCACAATCGAGGGGGGTTTATGATTCATAAATTATGTTTGAACAAGGGGGGGACTATGTTCGATAACTTGGAGGGCCCAAAAAACTATACTTCTTGANCTTTAAAAAAAAACAACAAGAACTTGCAACTTCAGGGTGAATTCCAAATTTAACAGCACAAATTTTTAAATCTCTTCAAAAATAATTTAACTTTTTTTCAGAATTTTTCTGATGCCGACAAATGATTTACAGAAATATCCTTTGAATTTCATAACCTTAAACGATCAAGGATTTGATGTTACTCTTCGTATTTTTCTTTTTTGTGAAGATATCAATTTATGTTTTTTTAGGGAAAAGTTCGAACTCCAACTTAGAAGTGTAGCCTTTCTATCTGAATTTGTATATTTTTAAGATTCAGAATGACTTTTTCAATCAGGACCTTCATCAATCATCCGACCGATTTTAACCGTAGCAGTTGCCAAAAAATTATTTCTCTTTTAGTTTACATTTTTATTATTAATTTATTTTCCACATTAGAATTCCCTTCTATTTCTCTCATTCCTTCACTGTCTCCACCTCTGTCTGTAAATTTTTCAAAGTATTCTTACCTTTTTTTATAAGAGCTTGCCAAATTGATGAGAACTGCCAATTGATCACCTTAACACTTTGCTTCAACCATTTAGTTGAAACTGATTTGATAATTGGCCCCCGATTGGCTTTTTATACCTACATGGAATCTAGATCGACCAGAGCCTCAATTATTTACACTGTCCACTTGATAAGCAAAAAGTAGCGATTGGTTTTCGAAGTGATTACCAATCCTATCACTCGTGATCGTCGAGCTTCTGATAGGCTACTGGAATCACTCTCTCCAGTCGGCAGCGGGTCTCTGCAATATAGTAGTTTTATTTCATAGATAGCTCTAGTCCTTAAATGACTCACAACCGAGGGGGGTTTATGATTCATAAATTATGTTTGATCAAGGGGGGACTATGTTCGATAACTTGGAGGGCCCAAAAAACTATACTTCTTGAAAATAACTTTTGAAAATCTTCAAGTTTTGCTTTCAACGCTTTCATTTGTCTTAACTTTGGGGCTTTAGTTATATTTTCTATTTATTTCTCTTTCTCTGCGAGCTTAGAGACGATGAGGCGCAATTCTTCTGGGGGCTCAGCTAGCTCAGCTTTTTTCCCATGATTATTTGCTTTATTGTCAAATGTCAAGCCCACAAAACAGAAACAGAAACAGAAACAGCAGACAGGTGATTTCAGGTTGGGAGTCGTCGTGTAAACTTAACGTTTTTCATCATCTTGTTGTTGTTTTAGTTGTTATTGTTGTTTTAGTTGTTTGTTGTTGTCAAATACAAAGCTTCCACTTGTTCTACGCACTGCGCATAACAATAAAAGAAGCTGACAACAAAAAAAAAAATAAAATACAACTCTGAAAAAAACATATCATGGGGGGAACCTGGTAGGAAGTCGAGGCAGTGACAAGTGCGACAATTGTAAGAAAAACCAGAAGCAGAGCCCGAGTTCAAAGTCGGCCAATTGTGACGGAGCTGGGCCAACATAGACCGGGTTGTTGCCAAAGAAAAAAAAATACAGGTACTTACCCTACTAACCGCCACTCTGACTGATAAGGAAAAATTGCAAAAAAAATAGGAATAGTTTGCCAGGCCTGATAACGATAAAGTGGTAATTTTCTAATCGATTACCTCACTTCTGGCCGGAGGGACAAAACGGAAACGGAAGTAAAGCTTGCCACCTGTCTGGAGATCAGAGAGTTCAGAGCGAGGCAGGTAGATACAGATACAAGTGTGTGGCATCCAGAGAGCACATATTTGGGAAGCTGCCAACAATCGTGGGCCATTGTGCGGGCGGAAGTGCAGGAAGTAAGCGTTGAACAAGCTGCAGAATCCATGGATCTGGGACCTGCCCCCCATCCATTTAGTGCCAGAACCTGGCTGACGACAGACAACAGCTGCCAAGCGCAGCGTCATTGTATCATCAAAAAAATAATATACACACACCAAACACACAGCACACACACTCAGTTGGATATATAGAATAACAATAACAACAACAGAAACAAGAATAGCAAGCCAAGCCCACTAAAATAACAAACACGAAAACATGAAAATTTTCCAAAAGCAATTTCGAAATGCGCGCAGGCGCAAACATCCATCCGAGTCAGAGTCAGAGTCAGAGCCAAAGTGTCTATTTGAGGTCAGAGGCCATGGAGTTGGTTGGGAAAACAGAAGACTGAAGGAGAAACCATTTTAATTTGATTCCCATTCAAGGGCAACTTAATAGCTTTTAAATATTGTCATTTAAAAGAAAGAATAGTACAAGTACACTCTAGATTCCTTCCTCCACAGAACTATATTTCCGGAAATTCTTACTTAACTTATCGCCGGAACTAATGGTTATTTTAATTCTTCAATAAAGAATGTTTAGTATCAAAGGTCTTAAATTCCGAAGCTCATTGGTCTATTTCCGTTTCCCCGGTCAACCGATAAGGATATTTGTGATTTGTTGCTAAGACAATGATTGCAAACAGTATAAATTGATAAGTTTGTCCGCCAAACCACCGATCGATTTTTTAAACATTTAGCGATACTACTGATAAGGTAATAGTCTGTTGGCTATAAGTCATTACCTCTCAAGCCTCAAGTGCAAGTAAGTGCAAAAGAGTAACTACGCTTATTATTTTATTTTGAATAAAAATAGTCTTTGACGTAAACTACTCCGAGGCTACTCAGTTATTTTTTTGATAATTTATTCATCATTATTTAAGTCTCTATAAAAGAAATTCTTTAAGTAACTTTAGTTTAGGTTTTCTATATTTGGATTTAAACTTATACTTAATGGTTTAAGTGACTTTAAGCAGTAAAGGCCCGTAACTTGAGGGGGATTCATAGACCCTCAAAAGTAGACTTTTAAATGAAGCTTCCCCGTCCTGTCCGTTTTTAGGGCTAGAAGCGTTTCTTCTTCGGTCTGTCTTTCCGAGAATACGATTCCTTTTCTGCAAAATATACATAAATGTATAGCTTTACCTTTTGGAGACAAAATATCATAGTACTAATCTAAGGGTAAGGTATATAAAGAACTGGTTAGATTTAAAAACTGTTTATCTGTGGAAATTAAAATGTTTCCTTTAATGTTGAACATTTTACGAAATTTTCTTAGTAACTTTTAAGCAAATAAGAGGATTAAATATATTTTGTTTGTATCAAAACCATAAATCTTTTAAGTTTCTATTAACTTCTAATTACTACCTTTTATGCCACTTTTTCTCCCAGTGTGACAGTGTAATTGCAAAGAAAGTAAATGAGATTCAAATTTGTTAGCTGGCTGTGTTGCTGGCTGCACTTGTTGTGGCAGTGGCAGTGGCTGTGGCTGTGGCAGTGACTGGTGTTGAATGTGCACATGCAACAGGGCCTGGTAACCGAAGACAAAGCCGTTATAGCCATCGCACTCTGACCCCCCACCCTCTGTCCCTGTCCCTGTCCCTGTGCGGGTTCTCTCTATCTGGTGTGGCTCAGACGCCGCTAAATTGTGTTAAAAACCCACCAGCCAAAGTACAGAACGCAGAAACCTCAAGATCCGGCTGGGCAGATAAAAACCCAACCTGAGACAGAACGGAACGGAACGGAGTGAGCCTGGAAACTTGGTGCAATCTTCCGCATTATGAGTAGCAACCAAACACACACACACACACTATAGAGTGTATATAGAGTGGAGGAAATGGAAGTGGAAATGGGAATGGGAATGGAAATGAAAATGCACTTGGCTTACACCACACAGAGAGAGAGAGATAGAGGTGAGGGGCAGGTTGTTGTTATGGCCAAGATAGCGACATGTGGCTAAAAGACCGTCTCTCTGTCTGAAACTGGGCTCTAATTTCAATTGGGTTTCGTGGTTGTGGAAATTATTCAACAGCCACTAAGTACGCCCCGAGACTACTGTCCGTTTGTCAGTATCTTTAGTTGTTTTTGTTTCAGTTTTCTGTGTTGGTTTTTTCTCTCCGTGTGGGGCACCCACGCGTGACGTGACTCTTTGGTTTTGGCTCTTCTATACCTGAGCCGCTTCCGTAAAAAGTTGCCGCCGTAGCTGCCCCTTCTGCTGCTGCCCTTTACCCTCTTCCCTTTTCCTTTTTCCCATAACCATATAGGCTATATAGCCATATAGCCATATAGCCATGGATCTGTAGAAGTCCCCGCTCTGCAGACCATCCCTCTTGACCATCTCTGCGGTTGATTCTCTTCAAGTGCATTGAAGCAAGTTGAAGGCTATTTTTCAACTTCAAATGTTTGCTAAATGACTTTTGATGATTTGTGGTTGAGGCGAGAGTGTGAGTTCGTAGCGGAGTTCAGAGTGAGGGTTAAAATAAATTAATGATTATATTTATTTAATTTCACTGTCGAAGCCAAGTGTTGACTGGCCATCTAATTAGCCAACTGAGCTGGTCACTGAGCCAATATCATTCAATGAGTCCACTGGCATTTCCGTTCCGGCTCGACACTAGAGTCTCAAGCAAACATCAAACAAACAAGGCAAATATTGAATGTTTGACTTTTCCGGCCGATGGGGCCGGCAAGTTATGACGTTGTGGGTCGGAAAGGGGTTAGCAACCGCTCTATTGGGGCAGTCCCCATATGTTTGTACACCTAGCTACCTCACCGATAGTTGACTCATGATCGCGGAGTAAAGAGCAGGGCTTTGATCGCCCCGAGGACAATGAACGAGGAGGTGACGCAGATACTCGTTCGCGTGTCAAATGTTTGGCTTCCTAGGGGGAGGTGACAGCTCATCGGGGCGATCTGATAATAAACCGTCTGACGTTTGACATTTTTGGCAAACTTTTTGTTTGACAAACTCCAACAGAAGCCGAAGCAGAAGCAGAAGTCAGGCCGAGGAAAGACAACGCCGTAGACAGAAACAAAAACAGACCGGCAACCGCAACAGAAACAGAAACCGGACGGAGACAGCGACACGTGAATTGCAGATAATCAGCGGCATGTCTGGGCCTAAAAATATGCTCCATGTAATTAGCCCCGCCAAGTGGGGACATCGGAGGATCTCAATGGGCCTATAAATACCCTTACTTGGGTTCTAGGGAAATAATTAGAAAGGTGTTGGACATATTTGGGGAGAAAGGATACCCATCTTGCGTTGAATAGATATTTGTGTTCCAAATAGATTTTATTTAACAGTTGAATTGAAGCTTTTAGTTGGAAACTTTTATAGAAATAGGATAGGGTTAAAAATCTAGAAACTAGATAAATATTAATATAAATATTTCTAGAAATATTCCAAGATATCATACAAGTTTGGAATCAATGCTTGGGATCTACAAATTAAGATCTAGCTATTACTTTAGTACTTACTAATAATAACAGATTAGATACGAGTCTTTAGAGATTCCTATTATTTCATATATAAAAGTATTAGATAGATTAGATAGTAGCAGTATTAGATAGATAGCAGATTAGTCCTACTTCCAACAATCTTAACTGCATAATTGCCCAAAAATTCATTTAAAAGGGGTTATCGTGTGGTTTTATTAAGAGTTTATGTCACAGGACTATTCTTTTTACTGAAAAATTAATATTAAATAGTATCTTAACTCTTCTTCAAGAGAAGAAGGAATAAATTCCTTATAAAATTAGCTCAAGACTTGTATCACAAACTTTTTAGAGTCTCGAAGAGCATCTCCTGTTCGTTGGATAACCCTTTCCTAGCTTTCCCTTTCCCCATTTCCAGTTGCTGCTCCAGACAACAGCAATGTGGCAAAAATAGCCAAAAACGTCTCGCGCCACACGAGTCACAATGAGGCGATGGATGGGCTATAAATAAAGAGTCGCGGACCCGACTCCCGAACTCTGCCACTACCGGCACGGCACGGCACGGTCGAGGTGGTAAGTGGCAGAGCCCCATAGATCCATCTTTGTGGCCTAACTCTCTAACTCGAGCACATGCCTCAGTCGGTGACTCAGCCGGATGAAATCCTCGACTAATATTTCAATTAGGCGACGAAAAAAAAAAAATAATAAATAAATAAAAGGTATAGGATGCTCAGGGACTTGATGACATGCCCCAAAGTTAATAAAAAGCGGCAGAAATGTGGCCGAGGCTAAATAAATTCCATGGGACCCTAGGTGGTCGAATATTTTAACACTACCGGGCACAGGCTACTTCGGCTACTTCTCCTGATATTTTCTGATTTTTTTTTTTTTCCCCCCCCCCCAACATTTTCATTCTGAATCAGAGTCGGTTCCGATCGGGACTCAAGATTCGAGATCGAGATCGGTGGCAAATCTGTGGCGCTGGCGTCTGCCTTTTAATGTAGAAAACTAGTCGAGGCGCATAATTTACGATGGCCAAGATGGAGCGGAGCCAGAACGGTTACCAGGGATTACCAGGGAACCAGGGGGACCAGGGCCAACGAGGGGCAACAAAGCGGGGCAAGACAACGGCGTTGACTTGACTTATCAATTTCACGGGAATCCAATCGATTTTTATATGAGAGCGAGCAGATAAACCGCAAAAATCAAGCAATAAAATCCCAGGCGTTTTTGGCCCAGGCTCCCCTTGCTCCCAACCTCCAGCCCCCAACATCCATTGCCACAAAATGAAGAGCAAAGGGATGTCGGTGCGAGTAAGATGGAGAATGTAGAGTGAAAGAGATGGAGTGGCCTGGGACTGCGAAAATACCAAAACGGCAATAAATGGTGTTGATATCCCGCGAAGCGTGTGAAGACGCTAACGATGCCGCCAAAACTTGTTAACCACAAAAATTATTGCATGAGATGAAATAAATTAAGGTGGCGGCATCGGCATCGCTGCCCCAACTGCCCGGTTGTCCCAGCTGCCCCGACTGCACCACCACCACCACCACCACCACCACCAGTAAGACACAGCATCAGCCACTGAACCACCGAACTATCGGAGCTCCACGTCCTCTTCGCTTCCTATTCCACCGCGGATCCTTGCGGCGACGGCGACGGTTCGGTTCGGTTCAGGCCGCCAGTGGCGACGCCGCCTCCCCTCCTCCTGCCCCCCTCCTTTCCCCTCACTAGACCCCCTTCCCTCTATTAACCCACACCTCTGGCCTTTTGTTGTTGCTGTTGTATGTGTACTTTTGGTGAAATGAAATGACAGACGCGGCGCAAGATGCAAATTTAGCTATGGAATGTGGAGCAGCTCCAGGTTGACTTTAAAGTACTCTTACTTAAAAATAAGAATACAATTTTTAATTTGGTTAAAGGTAAGATGTTAAACATTTTATTAAGGGGTAATTAAAGACAGAACTGTGTTGTACTTCTTATTTATTTTATAATTATTTGTAAGATAGATTTAACGATCTCAATAAAGAATCTTGACAGCCCCCTGATTCTTAAAACAATAGACTCTATAAAGTGACTATTATATTCTTATTATTTCCGATAAAAACTTCTAATAAATGAAACATAATGATGGTATAAGTATTTGAGTTTCTGAATCCTTACAAGGCAAGTATCCTTTAAGGATTTTCTGTTACTAATAGATCAAGAATACTTATAGTTTTTATATGAAGTTTANCCACCGCGGATCCTTGCGGCGACGGCGACGGTTCGGTTCGGTTCAGGCCGCCAGTGGCGACGCCGCCTCCCCTCCTCCTGCCCCCCTCCTTTCCCCTCACTAGACCCCCTTCCCTCTATTAACCCACACCTCTGGCCTTTTGTTGTTGCTGTTGTATGTGTACTTTTGGTGAAATGAAATGACAGACGCGGCGCAAGATGCAAATTTAGCTATGGAATGTGGAGCAGCTTCAGGTTGACTTTAAAGTACTCTTACTTAAAAATAAGAATACAATTTTTAATGTGGTTAAAGGTAAGATGTTAAATAGTTTATAAAGGGGCAATTAAAGACAGAACTATGTTGTAGTTCCTATATATTTCTTAATTATTTGTATGATAGATTTTAAGATCTCAATAAAGAATCTTGACAGCCCCCTGATTCTTTAAACAATAGACTCTATAAAGAGACTATAATATTCTTATTATTTTCATTTAAAATTTCTAATAAATGAAACATAATGATGGTATAAGTATTTGAGTTTCTGAATCCTTATAAGGCAAGTATCCTTTAAGGTTTTCCTGTTACTAATAGATCAAGAATACTTATAGTTTTTATATGAAGTTTAGTAGCTATGACAATAAGGTAGTTCACTATAGTCTTTTTGGGGAGTAGAAGCCTTATGTTAGACCTCAGAAATAAATATAGAGCATTAAACCCCTTCATATACCCCAAAATATTTTTGGTTATCGCGGTAGAGTCATTGGCAATGAGTTCAGTTCTGGCCAAGCACTCTCTTTTCTGGCTTCAAGCCCCGCCCACTTCTTAGCCCCTGATGCCCGGGCACAGGTCTCAGTTGGATCCTTCCAGGTTCGTCCGTACCTCTGTCCCACTGTCCGTTTGTCCGCCTCGTCCATCTGTCCGGCGGCGGACAGTGGACTCTACGGCGCTGCCGTTTTAGCAACATTGCAATCATCTGAAAATTCCATTCCAATCAAATTAAAAACTGGCGTCTACCTTTTTATCATTTTCTTATCAGATCTCAAGATCTGCCGCAGCGATGCCTTCTGCTGTGCGCCTTTTATGCGAATACCTTGTGGATGTGGCATGGGGCATGGGGCATGGGGGTATGTGTAGATGGGTCTGTGGTCCCTGGTCCCTGGTTTTGTGGTCCCCGACTTGGACTTGGACTCTGCTGTTTCAGGCTGATTTGTTGTTGTTTTTCCTTAACGTTTTATATATTTTTTTTTTTTGCTTTTCGCTCTTTTTTTTTTTTATATAATAAGCAGATCTTTGTCCCAAAGAAACCGTGGCCATAATATATCAATATAAACGCGCACACACAGGAGCGATGGTGGCGGAGGGAGGTAAGGTAA
Organism: Drosophila pandora; assembly: GCA_021223865.1. Classification (NCBI taxonomy): domain Eukaryota; kingdom Metazoa; phylum Arthropoda; class Insecta; order Diptera; family Drosophilidae; genus Drosophila; species Drosophila pandora. The sequence goes on along the minus strand of JAJJHT010001787.1, from coordinate 72,936 downwards.
GGTTGGGGAGTGGGTTGAGGAGGTAGGGTATGGAGGGGAGGGGAGGGCCAAAAAGGCGTCCATGAGCGCCTGGGAAGCAAAGCACATTCACGGCCTGGTCCGAACTGGACGTTGACTTCGTTACTCCAAAGAAGGAGGAGAGTCTGGGGGGTACAGGCAAATGCGACCGAGCGACGACGACGACGAAATCCATTAGTTTTGCACCTTCGCAACATGTTGCAGTGACTTTGTTGTTGTTTTTGTCGCCAAAAAGATTCGTCTCTCTCTGTATTTTTTTTTTTTTTGTAATTTTGTTTTCTTTTTTTGGCCATTGCTGGCACCGCAAATTGGTAAAAATTAACACGCTGCTTTGCTCTTGACCAAAAACAGGCACACGAAACCCATTTTGCTTTTAGGCGTCTGTCGCCAAAATTCCTTTCATGCAATCCTCGCCCCCCCCCTACCCCCCATCGTCCCTCTGTCGTCATCATCATACTTCAATTTAATAAATTAATTGGCTTTGAGGCGGCTGATGCATTTGATCGGTTGGGTTTTCGGTTGAGAGGTAAGAAGAGAGAACGAGGCAGTGGGCAGGCAGTGGGAACTGATCTGCTGCAGCCTCCCATGAAAAGATAGAAATCAACTTTTTTGGTTCCTTACACAGATCCTCTTACAGTCTGCCTCTTACCTCTGGTGGAGCCTTGAGGTGGAGCAAGAAGTCCCCCCAACCCATCCCATCCCCGCTCAGTTGAATTCCTGGCGTTCAGTGGCACTCAAAATGCGTTTATCTGCGTTGTCTGGGACTGCGTTTTTATTATCTTAGGTGTTAATGATTTCATTTTTGGCCACCCAATTGAGGTTGTCTGAGTCTGGTCTTGGACATGGACCTGGAGCTGGAGCTGGAGCTGGAGCTGGACCCTTTACTTATTCCCAGTCGTTACCTTTACTGCCAGACCCTCGCCACACCCCTCGGCAACCAACCATTCCGGCCAGATCCCAGCCCGGTCCGGCATCCTCTGTCTCGGCTTATCGCTTTAATCTTTTCTGACAGTGATTATTGCTGTTTGCGGATTGTGCAATTGATGTGCGAACTTCGACACCATCTCTCGTTCTCGTTGGGCTCGTTTTTGTTTCGTTTCCCTTTGAGTACAGTGAGAACAAAAATCTCCAACATTTGTGAGGCTGTGTCTCTATTTAGAGCCGGAGTCTGGACTGAATCGGTCTGGTGGCGGGTCGGCTTGCTTTTAGCGCCCAAATATGATGTCATGGATTTGGCCTGTAAGTCGAAACCCCAAAAAGGGCAATTTTTGAAATCATACGCCAAACATGGCGCGACATAACTGGGAGCTTTGGGAGCAGTCCCACATCCCGGTCCCGGTCCCGGTCCCGGTCCAGATCCAGATCCACCACCAGGTCCACCATCCCAAGACCAGGACCAGGAGTTGGAGTTGAAGTTCGAGTCAAGGCAGAAGATGCTGAGCATTGTTCTTTGCACTGTCGCTTTCGCACTTCACAAAGGGATAGAGTTCAATTTTTGTGTCTGCATTCGAAACAAAAGACTTAAGCAACAAACTTGGCCATCTTTTTATGCTGGCGTTTCGGCTCTTTGGCGTTGCAGCTTCTTTTGGGCCAACAGCGAGAGTATTTTGAACCAAAAAGGTGTCGCTGATTGTCTTTTAAGAGAGTTTCTTATTTATTTATTTTTTTTTGCCACCGTTTCTGGATCCGCGGCGCCGTCCACCGCCTGCCGCTTGCCGCTTGCTGCCTGGGCGTTGACAGTTGTTGTGATTGTTTTGTTGTTGCATTGTTGCCTGTGTGCCACCAGTGGAATGTGGCCATCCAGCCATCCAGCCATCCAGCCTGCTAGCCGATCGGCCTCCCTTTGCCGGTGCATTCAATCGAATTCAATTGTTTTTGGCAGTCGCGCACCACAAAAAGCCCTCGACCACGTTCAAGCCAGAAATTGCAAATATAGCCAAAGAAACAGCCGCATTCCCACAGTAAGATTCAACCAAAAAAAAGCAAAAAATTAAAAGGATTCAGCTTCAAAAAAAAAACGAAAAAAGAAGGCACAGTAGCAGTGGGCATGATCGGGAGGCCGTGTAAGGTTGCGCCTGCCATAATCAGTTGCAGAATCGGCGGAACGTCTTTAACTCCCAACAGCCGCGCGCATCCTTCTCGCAAAAACCTGGCGCTAAGACCTCAAGCGATAATCGCACATCAATTCGTTTTATAATGATGACGAGCCCCGGGGATTCCAAATACGAGGGCGGGGGCAAGGACAGGGACTGGGAGACAGAGACAGGGCACGGTGGCCCCAGAGACCAGCGAGGCACCATCCATGCCTCAATGCTGGTGGCAAGTTTATCTAACGTTTGCGATCTTTGCAAGCTCCAGACCCGGCCCAAAGTGTGAGCCAATTGGTTGCTCGCCAGACCTTGAGCGTCTTAGAATCTCGGCACCATTCTCTACCTCTCTATTCGGCCAATACAGTTTTTGGTCAGGGTACTAAAAGTATATAAGTGGGAATAAATAGGATTTAGGGTTTACTATTTAAGAGTAAGTTTACGAAAGTACTAGGAATGTCATAGAATGAAAAGTTTATCTACTATACTACCTATTCTTTATTATTATTCTTCTTAGAAAAGATTATAGTTAAAAATAGTAACCTAAAGAGCATTCTCACTTCGTTTTTAACTAATATATATTTCCCCAAGTTAGTTGCTTCGTTATAAGAAGTCTACCAAGCAGAGAGACAGACAGAAAGACAGACCGAACGGCAGCCGGCAAATGGAGAATTGAGATTCGAGAATCCAGCAGCATCCCGGAGTCGAGATGAAATCAAATGAGATGGGATCCAGTGGCAGAGTGGCCGCCTCGGAGGCAATAGAAATCATTAGCAGCAAACGGCGGCGCTATCTAATCTGCGGTTTTGGGCTACTTTGGGGCCTCATACCCCTTGGGCCCCCGGCTTGGATGTGTCGTCTATATATGCCTGCCCCTTGGTTGCCCCTTGATTTCTGTTGATTTAAAGCGCTGATTACTAATTTTATTAATTTTTCAACGATCGCCAGCCAGACAACTTAGGCTGTGGGCTAAGTTCTTCATTTTTTTTTTCCTACACTCTTTTTATGTTTTGGCTTCTTTGAGAATCTTTGGCCATGGAAGTGGCCTGGTATGGAGGCCTTAGGTGCTGTTGTCGCTTTTGATTTAGTTGATGTCTTTATGAAACATTTGAAATACGACACTTTTTTTTATAGCGCTTTTATTGTGTGTCCTTCTGCGGGGGAATCGGCGCAGGGATTCTGAAATTAAAAGTGATTTCATTTAACGGTAAGGCGAGGCGCCTTTTGAAGTGGCATCGAATTTTTGTGGCAAATAATTTTTGTTATTTTTGGGTGTCCTTTTTGGAATTCCAGAGTAGTGGAGTGGAGCGGCAGCGGCTGCTAAGCTAATACCTATTAACCCCTTGATGGCTGGCGGCGTTAATCAGATCGTTTTCACACAGGACACGCACACACACAGAGAGGACACAAAAACTATCAAAGGCAGATGGCAGCAGCTGACCATGTCCTGTGAGTCCTTCCTCGTACAAGTGGGAGAACAGGAGACAGGAGGCCAAATACAAAAATTATTCCTAAATATGAATCACTGTCAGTACGAAGCGTGTGCTGGACAATGAAGCAGCTTGCCGAGTGTCCTGGCACGTCCTGCAGGATATCTGAGGCTACCGAAAAACTCCGGCAAACTGGAATGGAAAGGAAAGGAAAGACAAATTGAATGCAAACAACAAGTCAACTAATTCCTGGAACAAACAATGTGAGGGAACTCAAGGAAATCGAAATGAATGAATGACTGACTGGATGAGTGAATGAATGAATGACTGGATGAGTGAATGAATGGCTGAAAGGAAGCCAACTGAGATGAGATCGTGTACGCAATATCAGCGGATAATTGAGCCTAATAGGATTTTAAGTGCACGACTGCCAGACGACGACGGATCGGATCTATGGGATCGTATCCGAGATCTGAGCGAGTACGTACTGTATTGTACTGCCCCCCGGGAGGCTGTGTGCAACAAGGACAGAGATGCCGGGCGGTCCGTGTCCGTCTGCCAAGAGAAAAAAGGACGAGAGGCAGGGTAGCCGGCTGGGGCGCAGGGTGAAATCCGTTCCGCTCATTAAACGCACCGCCTAGACATCGGAGGTAGGTCCGATGTTACCGGTGGTTCCTGGACGGTACCGGAGGTACCACATTTCCTCTGCCCCCCTGTCCTCAACTTCCTCCCTGCCCAAGGAGTCTTCCAGGTCGTCTTTCCTCAATTTCTTTCATGAGTCAGCTGACTTTGTTTTTGTTTGTGTCTTGTGTTTGCCGGCCAAGGTAAATTGTGCGTGTTGCGGCATAAAAAAATACTCATATCACACAGAAAGGAAGCCAGCCAGCAGAAGGTTACACAGAGAGAAAAGTGTGAAGTTTTTTAGGAGGAAAACTAGTTACTATATATTGTATGTGAGGATAGAGAAGTCGCTGGCAGAGTCTCTAGACTAGACTGTCATATATAATTATTTCNCTGGACGGTACCGGAGGTACCACATTTCCTCTGCCCCCCTGTCCTCAACTTCCTCCCTGCCCAAGGAGTCTTCCAGGTCGTCTTTCCTCAATTTCTTTCATGAGTCAGCTGACTTTGTTTTTGTTTGTGTCTTGTGTTTGCCGGCCAAGGTAAATTGTGCGTGTTGCGGCATAAAAAAATACTCATATCACACAGAAAGGAAGCCAGCCAGCAGAAGGTTACACAGAGAGAAATAAGTGAAGTTTTTTAGGAGGGAAACTAGTTACTATACTTGTATGTGAGGATAGAGAAGTCGCTGGCAGAGTCTCTAGACTAGACTGCCATATATAATTATTTCTACTTTACTTGGAAGCTTAAAAGGGTAGATTAGACTAGATTTAATTAGACTATTTCCTTAGCATGTACATAGTTTATATAGTATAATGGACTATATAAGTTAATAAATTTTTTAAAATTCTCAAATTTCTATTGAAACAAGCTGATCATAGATCAAACCCCTTATTTCTCTTAAAATTTCTTGCAGTGCCTCTACTGAGATAAACAGGAAGAATGACCTGCTGCTTAGGCAGACACAAAGGAAGACCACGGACCTGGGCAAGACGGTTTCAGCCCTATTGCGCCAACACCAGCAACAACAACAACAACAACAACAACAATAACAGAAACAACAACAAAAACAACTATAGAACAACAAACGAGACAACGGCGGCGGCTTATGACGCGCACACACAGCCCAGAAGACAATTAGCGACACAATGAGATTGAGATGCAGGAGTAGACCGAAGTCCACATAGGTATATAGTATATATGTATATATATTCTCTCTTTTTTTTTTGTATACCTTCCGGCAACGGAAGCAGACAAAACCGGGCACCACACACACCGTCCATCAGCTAGATAAAGTTGTCAGCTGATCTGGGATTCGGATGCAACTGCAACTGCAACGGCAACGCTGCCACAGGCAGGAAGGCGATGAAAAAGTGGAGAAGGCGTGGCCCAATGATGTGGCACTTATGCCCCACACATCCGATATTAATTTTAATTCCCAGTCTAAAATTCCTGTCTCTCTGGAAAGCTCTCAGGGGAAACGGCGCTCAAGAATGCCAAAGTCCGCCAAAAAGAGGCAAAGCTCGGGTCGTTCGAGACAATGGGGGCCAGACCAGAAAGATTTATAAGTGGATATCAAGAATATATGGGGACCGGGCCGCGTATAGAAATTTCAGAAATTTCTGGCCAGAACCGAAAGACATTCAATCAACGCTGGCTGACTGGGGGACATGATGAACTGCCGCCAGCGAAACAAAACCACATTTTTGTCGGCCAACCGAAAAGGCCAAAACAAAAGAAATTCCTTGCGAATTTATGCAGATGATTTATGCATTAAGCCGAACTAGAAACAAAGACTTTTGGCCCGAAAGGGATTAAATTGATTAGAAGAGAGAGCCGTAGAGCTCTGGAATCAAAACCAATCGTTAAAATAGAAATGAATTAGCTGCAGCTGCAGCCCGGACACAGCGGCAGCAACAACTCAATTAGGTGTTGCAAATGCAACATCACCAGCAGCATCAGCAGCATCAGCAGCAGTCGCGGAGTCCTGAGGATTCTCATAAAATTTAATGACAACGCTTAATTACAAAATCAATAAGGGAATGCCGCAAACACAGATACACTCGGACACTTAGAACCTCGGCCAGGAGGGCCAGGAACTCTGGGGACGGAGTGGTGCCATAAGTTTGTCAATTTATATGGCCGGCGGTGCGAAAAGGCCTAAAGGTTCAGATATATGGCCAACACACACAAACAGATCCATACAGCTGGCTGAAATCACGTTAAGCGCAATAAAAAGCGCGAAACATTTTAACGCATCCCGGCGATAAAGTATCTGAAAACATTGCCCCAGACAATTCCAAGGCGCTAAGCCTCAACGCGAATTATCTTGGGTGTTTGTTTGGCCACATCCCTGTATCCTCTGTATCCTCTGTATCCCCTGTATCTGTATCTTTTTTTGCCCTGTTCTCTTATATCTGCATCTCTGAGATGAGGGATTTGAAGAGGGACCGGCCCACCCCGAAGGCGATGATTTGATGAAATGTCTCAATTAGCTCATCATTTCAACTGCAATTGCGTGTGAAAGGTTCTGGCGGTCTGGAGGGTTTCCACTCCCATACCGCCCTGGATCATTTAGAAAAATATTTTGCCAATTCATTAAGAGTGAGTCCTGTCCAAACATTATTGAATTCAATCGAATCGATGAGGCAGCAACCCCAAAAATAAATTTCCATACATAAATCGTAAATCGTAATTAAATTAAAACGCACAATGAGACCTAAACAGAGGAGCGAGGAGTCCAAACAAAAGGTCCAAACAATAATAAATAATGACAACGAAATCAGAAATATATATATATAGGTATATATGTGATATTGGTGGAAGGAGCATACACATACAAAGCCATAGAAGGCAGGCAGTAGAAGGAATAGAAGGAACCAGGAACCAGCAGCTGCCACAAGGATTCAATAGACGGGGGACACACTTCCCGAGTGACCTTTTTTATATTTCTTCTTCGGGTTCTTGTTGGTTTTTGGGTTTCTCGGTTTTCTCGGTTTTCAGTTCTTAGTTTTTGGCAGGAGCCCTTTTGCACTAAAGTCTCCAGACTTTTTGGTGGAGGATGGTGGAGGAGGAGAGCCCCGAACGCCGAACGCCGAACGCCACATGCGCCACGTGCTAAGTCGTTGATCCTGCCCAGAAACAGAAACAGCTGCCATCCTGCAACACACAAAGGAACCGTCTGGAAGCGCTGTCTCTCTCTCTCTGCTCTTCTCCCTCTACTCTTTTTTGGCAGGACCTGCCTCATTTTAGGGTTCTGTATATGTCTTACATACATTATTTTTTTCTGGATCGTAGCACCTGCTTCTGTATCTCCTGTATTTGTGTTTTCTCGTTTTTTTCTCTGTTGTCCTTATATTTTTTTTTTGGGGCGTGCTAAGTGAGGTGCTGGAATTGTAGAAGCTGCTCAATCAGAATGTCACCGCTGTTGCCAACAAATGAGCAACAGGGCCAAGTCCCTAATTAATGAAGGTAGCCGCCTTATCGCCTTATACCGGACCACACACAACTGCTCCAGAAAAAGGTTCGCTTTTCCGACTAAATAAATATTTCGGGCACTGTTTCGGGCCCGAAACGAGTCCATGAGTCATGTGGTTAACCCCTGGCTAAATGTTTTGACCACTGCACGTGGTCCGGGCCACTAAGCTCTTCGTTGTTCTGTCTTTCGGCCGCGGCAGCTGCCGTTGCATGTGAGATGCACCTGCCCATTAGCCCTTTCGGATTCTCAAAGCCTCAAAGTCATGCCCCAAAAAGCGGCGAAGAAGCGAAAAGTTTGCATTGAAAAAGCCGCTTTTTAATTTAAGTCTTTGAGGATCAACTAACTGCATTTAACAGTTGCCCAGCTGGCGGCAGGGATCAGTTAAAGGACATGCAATTGCCAAAGGATAACGCAGAGTAATTTAAAGTTGGACTCCCTAGGGTGATTCTTGTTGTTAATGCCTTTAATTAACACATTTTTTACTTTCTTTTTGGCAGTTTCTATTTGTTTTTATTTCTTAATTTTTTATTTCGAAAATTTCCCTTTCTTTCCCTTTCCCCAAAACTGAGACTCGGCCTGGGAGTCGGACTTGAAAATGAAGTCGAAGTTGGACTGTGGGGAGAGCCAATAAACAATAATTCCCATGACTGCCACTAAGGCGAGACGGACACGACGACTTCCCAGACACTGCGTCTACGTCAGCAACAACAAAGTCGGTGGTCTAGGCCAGAAAACCAGCAACATCACCTAGGCAGCACCAGCAGCATCAATAGCAGCAATAGCAGCAACATGAAGCACCCGTAGAAGCTGCAACACCAACAGCAACAAACCAGCAATTCAGGCAACAGGTGAGAGATGTGGCTGTTTGCTCGCCAACCGAAGCTGGTTTTTATTTCTACTTTGCTACTAGTGCACTTGAAAAATAAATTATCTAATTTATATTCCTAAATAATGAGTTATTTAGGCAGAAAGTGTAAGTTAATTTTGCAAGAAAGTGAAGCAAATGATTTAGAACACAATTATGAAAAGCATTTATGGAGCTCTAATGTGACAAATATATATTTAAATCTACAAATATTATTAATAGTTTTCAAATAAAATGAAACTTCTTAGTGTACTCTACTCTACAATCATCTTCATGTAAAGCAGCAGCAACAGCAACTGCAACTGCAACATCGGCAACATCAGCAACATTTGCTGCACACTTTCGCGACTTTGAATCCTACTTTTCAGCCTTGGGTGTGGGGAAGTGAGCTGAGCTGAAGCCAACCGAAGTAGAGTGAACTGAGCTTGATCTTGTCATTAAACGTGGCTGGCAATGATGTTGCCTCTGGCTGATTGGTCGAGTCTACGAGCCACAGGTTGCACGACCGATTGTTGCCACCTGTTCGCCAGAGTGCAGCAGTTGCTGCTGCTGTTTTATTGAAATTGCAGCTGTCGGCTACTGGTTTTTGTCTCACATTTCCTAAATCAAATAGCTCACAATTTGCAACTGCAAGTGCAACTGCAACTGCAACTGCCACTGCCAGTGCGTCCTTGAGGCAGAGTCAGCCCTAGTTGCTACCAATTCGATCCAATCAAAGCTCGTCATAGTAAATAACTTGTTATTGTGGAATATTTCAGCCAGAGTGCGGCTAGCCAAGTATCTGAGTAGCGCGAGTACTCGAGTAACCGAGTATCTGTCATTGCTTAGTCAAGCTGACAGGCCTGGAAGCTGCACTCGCTAAATATCTGTCTGCGGAATTTGTTGATAAGCTCGGCTTGGAAGAAAAAAGCGACTGTAGGGGGACTGGAACGGAGAAACTGGAGACTCAAGACTTGAGACTAGAACTGAGGCGGAGATGGAGTCTGAAATGCCAGACAGGCTGTGGCATGGGACACATCGTGATGCAGTTCGTCGCCTGGGCTTGTTATTATTCTCTAGACTGCACGGCGTCTTTGGCATCTAGATTCTGGCTCAGAAATGTCGACATCTCGGTTGTAGACTCTCCGCCATCGAACGGATTCTAAGCGGACTCTGACATTTGCTTTGGAAATTATCAGAATAAGCCAAATACCTGTGAAATTAACAAGTAATTCGCTGGCTTAAGATTTCAAGAGAGATGGGCATTCGATTTCAAAATACTTGAGAGATATAGTAAAAAGATAGCATATATCTTATAACGTATTTTAATAGAAGATCTGATAAGTTTAAGGTGACACTATGCTTGCACTTTGAGGTGAGAATCCATCAGGTTGATTAATATTATTGGGTTCTTTAGTTGTTTTGTTTAATTTTAATGTATACTATCAAGTACCTTATAGTTTTCTTGTTGAAACTGTATTTGTTTAAGTTTTTTCTGAATTAATTTGGGGTAAATGTTAAATATATATTTTAACTTAAATATACATTTTAAAAACCAAGGTAGATCTATAAAGATATCTTTAGACTTCCATACTAATAGAACCTATAACTTCTTATCAAAAATAAAGTTCAATTTTATGCCCCCCAACAATTTATTGAAGATTTAAAAATCCTTATATAAAATCCAAAAATGAATAATTAATTCCATCAAAAAGAAGCTAAAAGGGAAAGTTTAAGAAAAAAAACGCCCACAATTACCAAAAAGTTATTTAAAAGATAAAAGTTCTTGAAAATGCATCGAGTTCCCAGGCCAGAATTGAAGATTTATTTCGCTTTCCTTCGATCCCAGAGGCAAATCAGAGGAGCTGGAGGAAGGTTGTCCAGTCCAATTGCCCACACACGCGCTGCTGTCCCGGTGTCCAGCTCTCTGCGCTCCTCAGCACCCAGTCTCCAGCCCCCAGCCTCCAGCCCCTACCCACCTGCTCCTGGCTGGAGTCGAGTGGAGATCCCGACCATGATCACATAACAATCTCCAACGTCACGTTAAAGATTTCACTTGAAGCTCGCGAAAAATCACCTGATGACTAAATTAAAGTGGCGCTGGTATGCTCTGGGGCCTCCAACTAAGACTCCATGTCCCCCCCTCAGCCCCATGCCAGATCCTGCACACCCCTGCAGTGCCTACCCCCTCCCCACGTTGTCAGCTTGTGAACTAATTTCGTAAATTTTTCGAGCTGCTCTCATTCCAAGCACAATGTTTTTTTTATATTTATTTATTTTTTGTATTTTTTTTTTGGTTTGGTTCGTTTTTGGGATACTGGGCTTGCTTGGGCTTTTAACCGGCTTTTTGGGCATAAACACAGAAACATATAGATACCCTGCTCCGTAGCCTGGTGAATTTTTAATGAATTCCAATGAGAGCGGCAGCGGCAGTGGCAGTGGCAGTGGCAGGATGGGGCGGTAGCGGCAGTGGCAGTGGCAGTGGCAGCGGCAGCGGCTGTGTTGGCTAAAATCGCGGTGTGCGGTCGCCTTCTCATGGATGCGCGTTGCGGACCCAATTGCAGCTCCATCTTCAGCTACAGCTACAGCTCCATCTCCGCCTCCCACTTCCCTTACCCCGCAGAGATCTCGCCAAGCTCCACTCGCCAAGTTGCCCCAAAAAGAGGCAGGCAGGCAGGCTGGTCGGTCACTTCAGTTAACTTGCTGCGACTGCGATTTGGTTAGTTAGTTGGACTGCCGACTTCGCTGCATTTTGTGCGCCTTGTTAAGAATTTCATTAAAAATGAAGACCTGAGACCCAGAAGAATGTATCTTATATCCCCAAGTACATGGCTACGTGTGGCTGTGTGTGTGGTTGTGTTTTTGCTGGCCGAGACCAAAAAATGTAGTTGTTGTCGCTTTTTGTTAGCCTGCCACCGTGTAGGTAGTGCGCCGGCGTTGCGCCCAAGCTCCTCCATGCCTCCCAAGACTCCCAAGACTCCCATGCCCCCCCCCGCCAGCCCCCCACTG
>JAJJHT010001787.1:0-59964 GCA_021223865.1 Drosophila pandora | reverse complement strand
TTGTATCTTTTCTTTCCGTGTTGGAAAGTAAAACTCCTGACGATGACGAAGGGCCGCCAAGGAAACAATGAAGCCAACACAGACAGACGAATTGCAAAGGGCCAAGTTAGTAGATTGGCCAGGAGATGGAAGCAGTGACTCCAAGGGGGAGGACGAAGGAGCTGCGAAGGCGGCGATGGCGGCGCAATAAAGGCCAAAGCCATACCGAAAATGCAACGCTCTACGGACTCGATGCCGCCGCCGAGAATGGCTTTAAATAGATGTGACCAAGTTTAGACAATAAAGCCATAATTGTGCATAAGTGCGCTACACCAAAGGAGACATGGGTGAGAAGGACCAGGAGCCGTAGCAGGACCGAGGGAAAGGACACGCCAAGGGACAATGAAAGCGGTGCCAGCCAAATTTGTTAAGGTTCCCACAATATATTTTAAATGATTGGATTGTTTTGTTTATAAAGTGTATGGTGGGTTAAATATTTTGTTTAAAGTCATAGGTACTTTAGCAAATAATTTCTAAAGCATTAATCTATATAATAATAATAGATATAATCTATAATAGTTAGCTTGCTGAACATAGACATACCCTCATGTTTTAAATTATTAAAACCGATCCCTTGTTGCACTCTCCATTTCATGTTGCCTCCCCCTTTAAATTTTTTTGGGGCGTGAAAAATCAGTGGCAAGTTTATGGACACCGCCTGGCTGAACTATCGGCCCTCCCGATCTTTATTTGCCATTATGCTCGACTGCACTGGGCCGGCGTGTCATTTGTGGCCGAGAGTGCCTTGTTTCCCGAGGTGCGGATGTGCGGAGGTGCTCCCATGGCGACTGCCTGGCTAATTGCACACAAATCTGTTAAGGCAATTGGCAAGGCGACTGCTGAGACTTCTCTGCGACTGCCGCAACTGAAATTGCAACTTCTGATGATGATGATCGCTGCCGGGCCAATCAGCGACAGGTGCCACACGAAAGCGCCAAAAAGGTAGACTAGAACACGACAACCTCCAGAGAGCTCCCATCTCCTAGGTCCCAGCCCGAAAGTAGTAACAAAACCAGACTGAGCCCCAGACCAGACTCAGACTTCAGACTGAGACACAACATGAAACAGTCCGCTCGACAGCAGTCACAGTCAGAGTCGCGGGTTTAGCTATGATAATGTATATTTTATGAGTTAATTTCAAGTGCTCCCTGGCTGATCGACAAGATCGCGTGTTGCACATTGTACAGTGAAGCCTGGTCGGGCCTGGCCTGGCCTGGCCAGCTGGGATCCCCATAGATGAGCCAACAGCCATGCGCTCATCACGCTTCACAAATTCGCAGCTTGGAAGCCGAAGCCAAAGCAGAAGCAGCAGCAGACGCTCATAATTCTCACAGGCCCTCCTAACAAGCGTCGTCAGTTTCGGTCCCAGGTTCCATAACCACACCACATACCCCCATACCCCCCATATAGTATATCCCATTCCCCCATCCCCATCCTCGGAACTCATCCTCGTTTTCAGGCTTTCAACTGCGGCGGCTTTGTTGCGGTCTGTTTTCGGTTTGTCTGGCCATTTCGCTTCGCTTTCGGCTCAACATCAACTCCAACTGCGAATCCCAGTTCCGAATCCGAGTCCAACTCCGAATCCGAATCCGAGTACGAATCCGAGCACGAATGCATCCAACTCCTCCAATTCGCACTTTGGTTAAATTAGTTGCGGTCTGGGAAGTTTGGCCACCATAATTTCCCGTGGCGTTTGCCGACCCGACAAAACTTTAGCGTTCAACATTCAACATTCGGCGGCAACAACAATACCACTCCACTTAACAAGCCGACAGACGCCGCAGCCGTTGCACATTGGTTATGATGGATTTTATTTAACATTAACATACTTCATATACATATTTTATGATTATAATTAGCAATAACTAGGAATAAGTACTCTTACACGGCGTATGAGTAATAAAACATTTCATTTTTTATTTTTTGAACTATGCATTGGACTTTGAATTTTATCTATAGTCCTGAATAGCTCCTTAATATTCATCTTAATATACTGTATTATTATATACTATAAAATTCGGCAATATGAATTAAAAACCTTTCTAAAGAAATATGCCAACATTGCGTATGAGTAATTTGGGACGCCATCTTCTTTCCACTATATTACATAAATTTATTGTTTCCTAATTCCTATTATATTCCTAGATTAAAAATTGTCTCTGATGGTAAAAAGCATATGTGTTTAAAGATGTTTAGTATATGTTTTAAAATTTGGAAAATATGTAGGAAAAAGTAGAAACTAAGAATTGTTAAATTTATATAGAATTTAAAGAAGTTATTCAACATAATTTGTATTACCAAAACCTATAGATTTTGGCCCAGTGTTCAGTGTGATTGCTTTTGTTGTTGTTACCGCCAAGTGTGTGACCAAGAGCGCTGATTGAAGCCGCCTGCATCAACGCCATCTCCATCGCCATCTCAGATCTTCATCGCTGTAGAGATGTTGCTGTTGCTGTTGCTGTTGCGCTGGTGTTGCTTGTGTTGCTTGTGTTGGTGTTGCCGCCTTCTGCTCACGTTTCGCTGGCAGAAGAGAAGAGGGCAGCCTCTGGCCAACTCGGCCAGCCCGAAAATTGCAGCAGCTAAAGGATTAACCTCAAATTTCTGCTGGCGGTGTTTGGCTTTCAACGCTTAATTGGTTGTGAAATCATCATTATCACATGGACGACGACGGCGACGGCGACGATGCGATGAAGAAGATGAGGTTGGCGTTGGCGTTGGCGTGATTCTGGCCCCTCATCCTCCTTCCACACCTCATCTCACATCTCTCATCTTGATCTTCATCTCGAATGTTATTGTTATTATTGCTGTTGTTGTTGCTGATGATTGTTTATTAAGCAGCGCCAAGCTGCGTGTCCTGCCAGCTGTCCAGCCAACAAGCCAGCCAGCCAACAAGCCAGCCAGCCTGCAAGCCTTCAAGCCTTTGAGTCCAGAGTCTTGGCCATATAATTTGCGCGTGATTCATTTATGATTGAGAGCTGAGACTTGGACTTGTTTATACAAAACCCGTCAGTCTCATCGTCAGATGCGATGCGTTGCCTATCCCAGCAGCACCATCAACCATAAGCAGCAACAGCAACAGCAACAGCAACAGCAGCAAATTATAGGCCAAGACCACCAAAGCGTTAACTGAAATATTTAGCGAGTTTGTTTCTTTGATTTCCAGGAAGCCTTTCGGGCCCAGTCAAATGAGCGCCGGTGCTCTTTAATTAAGCTCCTCCAGTGCCGACTTGACCGTCAGCAGGAAGTGCATTTTTTAGCCAATCCACCCCATACAGTTCCAAAAAAGAAAAACGCGAAAAAAATAATAAAATTAAGTAAGAAAAAATAAATGTATACAAATGAAATTCCAGGTGAGTTCAGCGAAGCGTTGACATGAGTTCACTTCTGGGCAGAAACTCCTGGCGCCCTCCCCCACTGAAAGGCACTTAAAGAAAAAGTTTTAAAAACCATTTAAAAGAAAAATCATAATACTTTAAGCACATGTATTTAATATATAACATTTTAAATTAGTAAATTAACCACTCTTAAGATATATCTTTCCCATTTCTTAATGCTCAAAAAAAATAAAACACTTTTCTAATTTAAAGACTTGAAACTTGGCTTATTTCTTTTATTGTTAAATGTACCTTTCTTGGCATGCCAATTGCCAAATCGCAATAAAAGACACAACAGGAGGGTTTATATTTTTTTTCACAATTTTTTGTTTTGGCCAAAAATGGTACACTCTGAATTTTTCCCCCGCAACAGCAACAGCAATAACAATTCGCAAAATAACAACAACTGCAACATCTTCGACGACAGCGACTGCCCAACATTAATCATAAATTACCAGGTCGTTGAGTTGAGAGCAGAAGGAGGCTGGAGGATTGGCGAGGGGAGTGCAGAATTCGGGGGAAGATCCAAGCAGAGACGCCCCAACGTGTGGCGAGGTGTTCGTTGTGCGCGTTTATAAATTTTAGCCAAGCGCCAGGCCAGACCAGGCCAGGTCTGATGCTGGCTAAAGCAGACCTGGCCGAAAGACAGACAGACAAAGTCCGGCAAAAGAAATGATCATCATTGCCGCCGACCCGGCCACGTACTAAAAAATGTGAGATATGGCGGCAGCAGGCCAAGGTTATAATTGGCCAAAAGCCGGCTAACAAACGAGAGGGGCACCATCGTAAAGCAATGCGAGGGTGGACGGGGTCGGACGGTGGTTAGCCAAAAGGAATCCCAAGGAATCAACCGGCCAGGATGACCACAGTGATGCGCACGTGCTTAACCTCTGACTTTGTTTTTGGCCATGGCCATCATCATAATCATCATCAGCCAACTCCGGCGGCATCTTCAGCTTCTTCGGCATGTCTGGGGTTCGCCTCGGCTCCTTCCAGTAGTTGACTGGGCGATTAGCCGCGGATCGTTGTTTACTGGGAAATGGCAACTGGAAACTGAAGCCTGGACTCGAGCAGAGGCCGTGAGAGGTTGTTTATGGCCCGCCCAGTCACGCCCACTTGATGGTATGGCTGGGCTGGGCTGGGCGATGGGTGGAGAGGCCAGCGGATTTGGTGCCCCCGCTGACATGGTTCGGGTTAAAGGCTTATGGGCTCATTACAAATATGGACATGGAGATGATTTGTCAAGTAAAGCGGACTTCTATTACAAATATTAAAATAAATAGAACAGGAACTGAAGAAAGAGAAATAGATTGTAAGAGAGTTTTAAGCTTTTTATAAGATGGATTATTCTACCAAACTATGATACTTTAAAAGCCACTTTATAATGATAAAAGAAAGTCTCAAGATGAAGTGCTTCTATATCTAAAAACCCACCTCATTATCCCTTCTTGATTAAACATCAATAATTTACCATTTAAAACATGTGTGACAGAATAAACTTTATTTGCATTATAACGAAGCAAACTTGCATATGACTTGCAAAGACTTATGATTTTCCAAGTCAGTGAACTCAGCGGCAAGGATATAAAGATGGCAGGAGCCCACGCACCTCGCCAAAGGACATTCTGTGGCATCCATCCTTGGCATCCGGCAGACAATGCAATCTATTTTGCGAGCCGTTGACAGGCATTTGTAATGCTCGTATATATACGCAAAATAAGGAGCGACGGTCATGGCGCAGTGACCAGTGTCCGGTGTCTAGTGTCCTGCCAAAGGACATCGCCGCCTAGCTGGCAGCGAGCCAAGCGCATTTACTGCGTTTTTGAGGACATCCCATAAAAAAGGAAAAGCCAAAGCTTCCTGGTAATGTGGACCGCTTTAATTGCGCCACAAACTCAGCTACAAATTCAATATCAAAAGCGGGAGATGGCGGGACAATTTCAATCTGTTCCTTTTTCAATAAATACGCAAATTTGTCTTTTGAAGCGGATGCAAATATTTTGCCAAGACATTTCCATTTAAGCCATACCATTCTTTCTAGCCAAGAGCAGAGAAAAATCACTGAAGCTCTCATTGTACCAGCAAGGATACAATATTCCCACCAACATCCCCATCATCATCATCATCGGTATAATCATCGTCAGCGGCAAGGATAACTGCATTTGTTGCCGACGTCGAGTTACAGGAATCGCGGCGCCAAAAACTACTAAAAATAAAGTTTGCATTTTGTCTATTTGTTTCCTGTCGCCTCGCTCCCCGCCCCAGTCGTCCCTCTATCCCGTCCTGAAACTTATTCTCGTCCTGCCATCCAAACGGCGACATTCTCGCTTGCCGCCAGTAACATAAACACTGGAATGGCCATAAAGGCAGGTTGACAAGCCGGGGCGTATACATAATTTCCAGAGGTTGGCTCCGATCCGAGCAAGCAAGGATATCTGCTCATTTATGGGACAGGATACTCGGTAATGGTTTTATTGATTCTCTGAGAATGATCTAATTAAGGTGGATTTCTTTTTTTAAGAAATGAAATGATAAAATATTATTATTGAAGAACGTTGGATCCTGAGCCATATTACTCCATAAAATAAATACATCCGGAACATTGGCTAGATATTATTTAACATTTTGACTCATTTTGTTTGGAGTAAAGCCGATCTAGATCCAGAATATATATTATATATACTAAGCAACGTAAAGAAACAGCTTACGTTTTTTCTAGCGCCGCCTAGCGTTTGTTGAATTGACTAGTACTTATATTCTACATAGCTTCTAGCTTTCTACACGTATCTTACTATGTCTTAACCGCATTTTACATGAAGTTGGCGCCATCTGTGGAAGGGTAGGAACAACAAAACATTACGAAACGTATAGCTTCTTCTCGTAACGTAATTGTTGAGCGGTCTTTTCAAATAAGGCTACATATGTATATGGTTGTTATACTTAATAGATCCAAAACCAAAGAAGAAAAAATATATAGCTTTTCGTACAAAAAAAACTTATTCCAAACTAGAAACAGATTTTCAGAAAATCCCTTGAGCTTGCGAAAACTTGCTAAGGCCTTTAGGAAGTGCAATTTGGAATTAATTATGCCACTCCTGCTTGCCACTTGGACGGGAATTTGGGGCAGAGTTAAACCAGCATGTGCTGAGGTTACACATTCTCATATGTCGCCGCACACACACACAGGACAGAAGCCGAGAGTCCGACTGACAGGCATCCTCCAGTTGACACAAGGGCATTTAACGCTTCAGCACGTTTTCAATTCAATTTTCACAGCCACCGAGGTGGAGAGGGGGTGAGAGTGGGCAGTGGAGTAGTGGGTGGTGGGGTGGTGGAACACCAAGGATGCCAAGGCGTTGGAGCGTGCGAAAACTTAAGCAGACGCATCGAGCATGACAAACGAGGCTAAGGACAATGCCGAAAAGGATAACGATAATGAACGCCGCAACGGTAAGCGAATTATGTTGGCCCGAAAGCGGAAGAGTACTGCTTAATGAAGATGCCTGCAATAAATCAACAAATTACGCGCAGCAAGGACATCGCCTCACTCACCGAATATCCAGTATCTTGCAGATACCAAGATAGGGCCATATTTGTGCGCAGAAACAATAAGCGAACCGCTTAAAAATGCATAAATCAAAGGGGCGTCCAAAAAACGCAGCCAAGGGAACTGAAACAAAAACAAAGCCGAAAAGCGAGAAGCAACTGTCAAAATGATAATCGCCAACAACTGTTGAGACTACTGTCTCTTGGCCTTGTGACAAATGTTGTCGACTTGCAAAAGGGGGTGTTAAATACCACCCACCACAAGCCGCCCACCGCCCACCACCCACTTTTCGCTAACCACCACCACTACTGCCCAGCTGAAATCAATGTTTAACGACAAGTCCGAAAAACACATTTTACTTATTAGTTTCTCTTTCTGGTCGGGCGGAAGAGGAAAAAAGGACCTTCGAGTGTGATCATAATCATAAACGCAAAAGCCAAAACGCTAACAGAAATCATTCCAGTCTGTCTGACAACCCCTTAATCCACTTGTTTCCTTGGCTTATTCATAATCCTCTCTCCTTTCGACTGATGCGCATTATAATAATCCTGTTGGTTTGTCGGGGGTGGTGGTCGAACTCTCAAGAATCAATGTTTCGATACGTTTTTGAGTATTTTGTTATGGGCATAAATTTGTTAAGAAGCTTATCAGTCTTGCCAATTAATCGCAACTGAAACAAATAATAATAGCAAAGTTCATTGAAAAAGAGGAACCAATTTCGTTCGAAGATAAGAGTTATCACGGAAATTGTCGAAAGGCTGATCAAAATTGGGTATTAAATATTATCGCGAGTAATACTACTACTAATTAGCGCTGGAATTTTGACTAAAATAGACTGGGTCAACCCTATCTAAATATAGTATTTATGATATTGACAATTGATAAAGATCCAACACTAACTTTAAACGCAAGCTACCGTAACTGGAATGTAAATGGATAAAGAATTTAAAATAGTTTGGTCCAATTTTGGGCCAAAATCATAATGATACGGAAATGGGTATCGAAGGATAATTTTGAAGGATTTTTCGGCCTTTTTGTAACCAGGACAGCGTTATCCTTCCATCTGCATCAAAAGCCCGACTCCGATATCCTTCGCTATTTTCGCGATTTTGGCAAGGGGAATTGCTCACATCTCGGCTATTTCTAAAGGGATTTCGAAAAAGGATGTCATTTCGTGATCAGGATACCGATATCCTTCGAACTGCAGACCAAGATTTGGAAAATGGGGCAATCAAATTTTTCGCGATTTTCGCGATTTTGGCAAGGGGTACCATCAGGATTTTTTGCAAAAATCGGCGAAAATTTTATTGTTCGATTTTAAAAAACTTTTGATGCAGATCGAAGGATAATGATGTCCTGATCACGAAATGACATCCCTTTCCAAAATCCGTTAGGAAATAGCCGAGATATGAGCTTGGAAAATCGCGCCTTGGCGGCCAAAACGGCGGCGCAAATTTCTTAAGAATCGTATGGCAAAAAATCTGAAGTACCAGGCGAACAGAAACCAGCAGAAGGTGGACGAAACCAAGCAGTTCAAGCAGTGTCAAGATTTTTCTGTTCTGAGGAAGAGAGACAGTATTAGTTTATGGCGGCATTTTGCCTCCCTTTCCCTCTTATGGTGAATATTCTTCACCTAAACTTCAAAAAACGGTACTAAAATCCATGATGGCCGACTGTTCCCCAATCCTTGCATCCCAATTTCCAGTCCAGAACGGTAATATTCACTTAATGATGGCAAAGTTAAAACGACACACGGTGTTTTTTTGCGCGTGTCACGATTTGGGGTTCGCGTGAGCGAAAATGCATTGGATCCTATGGGGATGGCGCTTCGTGCTGAGGTGGCGTGCCCAATGTCGTGCAAAATCACTCCTGCTCTCCCATCACTACAGCAGCCTAAAATGTCTACCCGTCCCTCTCGATCGCATTATCTCGTTCCCCCCCATAGAGAATGATGCTGTGATCCTCATCCTATAAGGTGCGATGGGGGGGTAAGGTGCCACCATAGCTGCCTTCCTCCCTTTCCCACACATGGCGAAATGAGAAAAAATGTCTGAGAATTGCTTGAACTGCTTTCTATTGGCGACCTTCTGATGGCTTCTGTTCGCCTGGTACTTCAAATCTGGCCACGGGCAAAATTCACTGAAATCGAGGAAAAATTTCGGCGCCGCTGTCTAAAATTTGATGAAGAAGCATTTAAAAAATGATTTAAAAAAGGGTTTTTGGGATGGTTTCAACTATGAAATTATGTATTTTTGTTAAATATAAATACTATATTATTGAAATATATTTTTTAAAATTTTTAAATCGGTTTCCAAATGGCCAAAATATGGACTTGAAAAGTGGCGATATTGCGCCGCCCAAAATGTTGCGCCAATTGCTCGAAATTCGTATGGCAGAAAATCTGAAGTACCAGGCGAACAGAAATCCGCAGAAGGTGGATTTCCACCACCCCCTCACCCTCACTTCGCCAGAAAAATGACTCGATTATCCCTTCACTGGCCCCATGGGTTTAACATTCAAAGACGATTTTCGCAAGCAAAGCCCTATTATTACGGCAATAAAAAAGCACACTACTGCTTCCTTTCTATAATTTCAGCATTTTTAACTCGTTCTGTTTCATTGATGGGTTGTTTTTGCGTGGTGTGACATATTTATAACTTAAAATAAAGATAAAATAATGTTAAAGACAGGTAAAGGGTTAATATAAGTATTCTCTCATAAATTGAGAAAAAACGGTACTGAAATCCATGATGGCCGACAGTTTGCCAATCCCTGCATTCAAATTTCCAGTGCAGAACGGTAATTTTCACTTAATGATGGCAAAGTTAAAACGACACACGTTGTTTTCCTGCGCGTGTCACGATTTGGGGCCAGCGTGAGCGAAAGTGCATTGTTTTGTATGGGGGCTGTTACTGCGTGCCGAGAAGTCGTGACAACCGTGGCTCCAAGACACTCAGTTCTGCCATCCCCAAGAGAGCCTAATTTGTCTACCTGTCTCCCTCTTAGTGCATTGTCCCATTCCCCCCCATGAAGCCTAAGTTGGAGCCTCCATTGCATTTGGTGGAAAGGGAGGCATGGCTTGGCCGTTACATTTTCAGATCTGTTTGTCCCGCTCCCCCTTATGACCAGAAAATAATAATTGCTCTGACGTCACTGCACTGCTTGGTTTCGGCCACCTTCTGTTGGTTTCTGTTCGCCTGGTACTTCAGATTTTCTGCCATACGATTCTTAAGAAATTTGCGCCGCGATTTGGCCGCCAAGGCGCGACTTTCCAAGCTCATATCTCGGCTAGTTCCTAACGGATTTTGGAAAGCGATGTCATTTCGTGATCAGAACATCATTATCCCTCGATCTGCATCAAAAGTTTTTTAAAATTGAACAATAAAATTTTCGCCGATTTTTGCAAAAAATCCTGATGATGTACCCCTTGCCAAAATCGCGAAAATCGGGTCAAAATTTGATTGCCCTGTTTTCAAAATCTTGGGGTGCAGTTCGAAGGATATCTTCTGCTGATTTCTGTTCGCCTGGTACTTCAGATTTTCTGCCATACGATTTTTAAAAAATTACTTTTTGTTTATCAGGGAACTAATGCCCAACGATTTGCATCAAAGGATCTCCAATATTCTCAATATGTTGATATGATATGTTGAAAAGATCAACCAGCGCTTTTGCGACAGTTCTTTGCGAATATCTTAACTATTTCGCAACCGATTCAGATTAAGAGTCGGAATTCAAGATAAGACCTTCCACAGAAATTGTCGAAAATATGATGCATTTATGATTTATGATATAATAAAATTTATCGCAAATCTCATAAAAAACAAGAAAGGAAAGCTAACTTCGGGCGGAGCCGAAGTTTATATACCCTTGCAGTTTAGTCGCAGTCCGCTTGGTGGCGCCACGCATCTTATATTATTAGATATGTAGCGGATCGTATATAGTCGGCCGATCCTTATGAAAATTGGCAGATCAGATTGTTTTTCCCAAAATAGAATCTGTACCAAATCCCATCTTTCTAACTTAAAAAACACCAAAGTTATGGCATTTCCGATCAATCAGTTATATGGCAGCTATAGGATATAGTCGACCGATCCCGGCCGTTCCGACTTATATACTGCCTGCAACAGAAAGAAGGGTGTGTGCAAAGTTTCAACTCGATAGCTTTAAAACTGAGAGACTAGTTTGCGTAGAAACAGACAGACGGACAGACGGACGGACCGACGGACAGACGGACAGACGGACATGCTCATATCGACTCAGGAGGTGATCCTGATCAAGAATATATATACTTTATAGGGTCGGAGATGTCTCCTTCACTGCGTTGCACACTTTTGACCAAAATTATATACCCTCTGCAAGGGTATAAAAAGGTCAAGTTCTATTTTTATAATATTTATGATCTAATTGATAGAGATTCTCGAATAACGATAAACTTTCTTTGTAAACAAAAGTCCATATTGATAAGGAAACCTACTAATGCCTCGAATAAATTTTCTAAGTCGATGGATTTAGGATTTACGGAGATTAGAGGCACATATAAGATTGCTCATGGACTTGCAACATTGTTGTCTGTAAGACAAAACACTTGTCATCGACAAGCTAACACCTTTCGGGATTGCGCCATCAAATCGCCTAATGTCTTGCGCAATTATTTCTTTAACTTATTGACTTTTTTGTATTTAATTTGAGCACTTTTTAACCCCAGCAATAATAAACAATCAACAATCAAAATACCAATTGCAAAATCGATGATAACATTTCGACATTTCGAGTTGAAAATGCGATAATGCCTGAAGGATACCATAAAAGACTGACCTATAAAAGAAGTTCAATAGCCAACGATAGCTTTATTTCTATCAAGATGGTTCAACAGCTAACAACCAAGAAGCCAGCGGATGCCCAGAAGCAGGATCCTTCCAGCCTTCAAAAGCCGGTTCCATTGAAAAGCAACTACAATGCCAAACTGAAGATCTGGAGTGGGGCTCCCATACAGGACAGATTTGGGAAAGACTTATCCATCGGGGAGCTAATCTTCAAGGAAATGGAACGTAATCCAGAACTCATTGCTCAGGTGATAAAAAAAACCCATGAAATAAAAGGATTTCTTATTCAAAAATCTATGTATTCATTCCCGAAGATCTCGGCCACTGAAGGAACAGTTTTGACTCGCAAAGAACTGCAACAAAATGCCATGCGGGTAACCAGCTACTTGCGAAGAGAAAATATAGGACAACAGGACATTGTGGGCCTTATGGCCAGGCACACAACCCACATGGCGGCAGTGGCCTATGGGTGCTTCTTCAACGGCACTCCGGTCCACTGTCTGCACAAGTCCTATGAACTGGCAACCATTGACAACCTATACGGCCTGACCCGCCCAAAGATTGTCTTCTGCGATGGCGATGAGTATGAGAAGGTTAAGACGGCTACTGCCGATCTGGATTTAAAAATCGTTACCCTGCGGAACCACAAACCAGGATCTATTCCGATTCAAACCATTCTGGAGACCCCCATAGAGGATAATTTCCAGCCTACTCGCCTGGAGCTGGGAAATGATCAGACCTTGGCCATTTTGTGCTCATCGGGGACCACAGGAACTCCCAAGGCAGTTACCATCAGCAACTCTCATCTGATCATTCCCACTGATGTGTAAGCCCCTATATTTTCTTTTATTTAATAATTTTTTTATTAATATTGTTTCTTAAAAATAGAAAAATTGCCAGCTCTACTATTCAGTATACCTACAGTACATTGGACTGGATTTCTGGCCTTATTATGATTCTTATGGCTGGGGCCTTCAGCACCACAAGTATCGTGGCAGATAACGAATTCGATCCGGGTTTTGTGTGCCACCTGATTGAGAAGTACAAGGTGGCCTTGTTGTTTGCCAGCTCGCCACATGCCGCCAAGCTGGGCAACAGCAAGGAGTTCGAGTCCGCCGACCTGTCCAGTCTGAAGTACTTCTTCTACGGCGGCGCCAACTGCTCCCTGGATGTGCAGCAACGCATCCGCCATCGAATCGGCCGCAATATCCTGCACTTTGGCTACGGGATCACAGAGCTGAATGCTAGCATCGGCATTAACTTCAACTATGACGGAAAGCCGAACTCTGTGGGTCGTCCCTTGTCGGGAGTCCAGGTAAAAGTGCTCGCCAAGGATGGTAGTCTACGTGGTCCCAACGAGGTGGGGGAACTCTGTGTGTACAATGGACAGCACTGGTCGGGATATTACGGCAATCCTGAGGAATCCGCCTCGGTAAGGGATGCCGACCAGTGGTTACACACTGGAGATCTGGGCTATCTGGACGACGACGGCTATATATTCATTGTCGACCGCATCAAGGACATGCTGAAGTACCAAAACCACATGTACTATCCCAGTGACATCGAAAAGGTCATTGCCGAGATTCCGGATGTGGTCGAGGCCTGCGTTTTTGGCATCTTCAGGGCGGAAAGTGGAGATGAAGCCGCTGCCTCGGTGCTCCTAAAGGAAGGTAGCACCCTGCAGGCCCAGGATGTGGTGGACTTTGTGGAGAGACACATCGAAGCCAAGTACAAGCAACTGAATGGAGGGGCTCTGATTGTGGAGGATCTCATGCGAAGTGCCAATGGCAAAACGAATCGAAGGGCTACAAAGGCACACTTTCTAAAAGTTACCAATACCACGGAGGACAAGTGATGTTAGAGTTGGATTATTTAGGGATAAGTGTGATTTAATAAATGAATAATAAATTGAAAATTTTTGCAAAGAGATCTTGAAGATGACGACATCCTAAGCACTGAATAAGACTTTCTATTTTTCTAAATAAATTAGAGTTTGATACGAATCCTTGAACATCCTAAACCCACCCTCCTCGGAGGACCATAGCCTATTAAAATTTGCACATATGTAATGGGAAAACCACCAACCAGACCACTTAACACCCAATTGAAAAGTGTGACCCAGTTTTAAAACTCATTTAGAGTAATTGGCAAAGTCCATTTGCGGAATAAACATTTCGACAACTGAGAACGATTCGAAGGACTTTCTGCATGAAAGTATTTGCGATGCACATATGGATGAATCCTGCCTAATGGAGGCTGGCCATAATGCCGCACTAATGTTGCAAAAATCTGCACAAAGCTGGAAAAGCGGGCCGAGTCACAATGACAACAATGGGAACTAAGCTCATAAATTTCCATGACAATGGAATATAAATGCTCTAATCCACCCTGCAAAAGTTATTGAACTCTCTCCGTAAATCTTGGCTGGATGTCATAAATTTTCGCAGTTTTTCGCATTCAATTTTGGTTTCGTATTCGAATTAAATGGAATATTATTTATGTGCCTGATGCCCCGAAAATGAAATTGCAATTTTAATTCAATTAGCAACGAGACAAAGTGTCAAAAAATGGCTTTCATTTCGATATTCCTTCTTGAACTTTTTTCTTTTCAATTATTTTACGTTTAAGGTAGAGTTTGTGAGCAAATGTAGAACAAATTTATTCCGGATGATTAATTCAAGATTCGATTCTGAAAATCAAAAGCGGAGGAGCAAAGTAAAATATTTGTTCGAGGTGTTTGAACTTCTCGAGGCGGCAAACGAAATCAGCGTAACGACATCATTACATATGATAATGCAGCCGGATTGGCAGCCAGAGAACTAATGTTATGAAAATTCAATCACTCGAACCACAAAAAATTTCAATTTGAATTTGGTGTGAAGGAGAGTGTAGGATACTAGGTTTCGATTGATTGGAAAACACTCTTCAGGGAATACGAAAACGGGCTTATGAAAAGGGTCTATAGAGTTTAAGAAGTAAGTCGAAAAATTCAAAATATAATGCTAATATTATTCACTATTTCCAAGAAGTATAAAGAAATTAAATTATATAAAGAAACTAAATTAAATCCTCTTAAATCAAATCCTATCTCGATAAATTCTCTCCAACATCATTAAATTTCTTATCAAATGACTGAAGTGCCATCTCTCCTTTTTCTAAAATCCACTATAAAGATCTATCTTAAATGAAGTCAATTGGGAATTTCGGAATAACCGCAACTGATCGAAGGACGGTTGGATGCATTTTGTGCCCGAAGGGAGCAGCATATGCTGATGCCACATTAGATCTACAACTCACTTGTCAGTCTGTCGGGTTAAATGGTGGAGGAACAGGGAGGGATATGGGATATATAGCACTATACTGGCGATGCCTGTTATCTGGCAGTGCACCAGTTCCAATCAGAGAGTCAAAGAACGAAAGGCACCCAGGGGAACCGGGAACTTGAAACTGGAGAGAAAACCCCCAACTAGAATCCCGCGGCGTCGCGCATTTTTATACGCATATGTCAGCATTTTCTTCTTTATTCCAAATTGGAATCGAAAAATGCAGCACTAACAGCATTTTGTGGTTTTCAGCATAATTAAAGGCAGACGGGCCGAAGGGTGTAGCGCTCTCCGGGGCAGGACCAACTCCTCCAACTCCAACCCCGCCCCGGACAGATCGTAAACGTCGAAAAACGTAAGGTGTGCCTGGTCCGGGGTTGGGAATTCGTGAGGAGTGCACTGTATTCGGCAAGTTAACAAAGCCATCAATGGACCATAAACTAAACACTTTTTAAATGCCGAGAGAGGCGAGGGGAACGCTGATTTCGAAGTGTCCTTGTTGCCATTGACAAAATCGCACAGATGTTTGCCCATCGCGCAAGAGTCCACGAGTATGTTTTTGTTGCTCCGGAAAACACTAAAAGCGGAGGGCGAGTCCACACTTTATTAAAGGGTAGTTTTCATCATTTATTCACCGAGACAGTGCCCGGCACAGTTGGATTCCAGTCCGTCCTTGCAATCGGAACACTGCCTGCCCTGCATTCCGGCCTGATTAGATCTGATTTCGCAAGCGGATTTCAATTCCGCCCCGTCAGTTGGACGAAGACTCGAAATCAGAGACAATGGAACAGGTTCCGAGGCAGGGTCACAATTTATGGCACCAGAAAACGTATTGAGCAACTTTAAATGCGGGTCACCCAACGGGGATGAGGGGTATGAGTTGCTCATGGAGTTCCGAAGTCCTGCAGGGTTGGCAACTGGTGGTAATGACGGTGTCGTCTGGTGGTGACTTGGTGGTCGCTTCATTTGTGCAGCTTCGATGAGCATACGCTGCACATCCGCCACTCGACAGGACAATGGAGATCTACCAAATGTTGCAAGTGTTTCTTATAAATATTTTGTAGAAATAAAGGTTTTTCAAGTTCTTTTCTCTGAAAAATTGCAAGGGATACATAGAAAAAATATGAGTTATAGGAAAGCTACTTTTTAAACCCAAAAGCAAAATAATCCCTAATACTTAACCTCCTTTGAAAAACCCTGAACACTCCTGAAAGTCAAAGTACCTGAAAGTGGAAGTTCCGATTCCTGTTCCTGGCCCACTTGAAGAGCTCTTGACATTATGGTTATCCCATAACAGAGTCCAACACTTGGCAACTGTTGCAAGTTCGGTTTCTGTTTCTGGTTTTACGATTTTCGAGTTTTGTTCGGTGGAGAAAATATTGCCACGCCGGGCGGCACATAAATATTTATGCGGCATTCGATTGAGAGCCTTCTCAAGCGTAAGCATTTTAGATAAAGTCTGCTGCCATCGCACCACCCACAAGTCCTGTGAAAATCACCCACCAGGCCAGGTGCCAGGTTGCCAGGATGCCAGGATATGCCTGCATTGTTGGCATTTTGCATATGACAGCAGAAATTGTTTTGTGGCTTGATTGCGAGCAAATGTGCGTCTCGGGCTGATTGGAACAACGCACCGAGCAGCCGCCTGAATCCAGGATACAGATTCGAAAATCGACAACGTCATCAGCCGATTTGGTAACCAAAACAAGAGCTCTAATCCGACTAAGACTAACCGAAGGCAACCACAGAAGCCACCACCATCGAACTGGCCCCCGGGCCTTGTTAGCCCAAAGAGTGCGACCCTCATTCGCGCATTTTTAATCCGTTTAAATGAATGACAGTCTAATTGGAGGATTTGCCAGCTGAAGGATGATGCCAATGCCGATGCCACTGCCGATGTGAATGCTGGAGGCCAGAAGGCTCCTTAATAGTGACAAAGTCCTTGCCATATGCTTTGAAAAAACCACATGTTATTCACGGTATTTAAACAAACAGCAACAGGGCAGCAACCAACAACCCTCCAAATACTCCAGATATCCAGGATATTCCGCCCTCCATAATCAGACCCACATACAACCCTCACAAAATTAGGATCTCGCCCTGGTTCCAGCCAACTCACGTGAAATCCAATTCGAATTTTTATTTAATGCGCGAAAAGCACTTGATTGGATCCGGAACTCGAGTTCTAGTTTACGAGGCACTCCAGGGACACTCTAAATTCAGTATCGAAATGGAAATGGTGGTGGCAAGTGCATGATGCAGCAATCTGGACAGAAAAATCTAAAAAAAAGTAAAACCTTTTCCAACGGAGGATATGAAAAGCCCTTTATAGAAACCGTATCTAATCCGATTGTATTTATAAAATAAGATTTTATCTAAGATATTAAAAATTTAATGAAAATACGAGTATATGTTACTATCAAGATAGTTCGTTTTAAGCTCTTTGCTAAGAAAACAATAAAAGTATTTAACCCTATCCCTATTCCTGACAAAACTTTACAAAGCAAAGTCAGTTAGAATCTGTTTCCTTCCGGAGAAAACACTACACAAACCACAAAGTTTGTGGAAGACAGTCGGCGCATTAACATCAACCACTCCGGCACAATCTCGACGGAAAAGGTGTCTGCTGTCTCCTGGAGTGCCTGGCCAAACTTGAAGCAATTAGCATTTACATTTCGCTATCTTGCCGCGGATAATTAAAGCCAAGAAAGCCAGGAGAAGCAGCCATAAGGAGCACGTAGCTACCCAGTCTAAGCTCTAGTCGACAGATAGTGATCTTAGTTTTTAATTTGCTTGGAGGGGAAGCCCGGGTCTTGCTCCTTCCTTTCCCTTTTTTGACTTAATCACACAAAGGCAATTTCACGCCTTTTTGCGCTTTGTCAGTGAGCCCGGGGAAATGGCAAATCACTTTGTCACTTGGCATTTTGATGTATCGACACAGGCAACAAACAAGCAACAACCCACCTAAACACCAACCCCATTCCAGGCCAAAAACATACCCATGACAGGCGGAAATCTTTTAGTTGGGACAAGGACATTATAGAGAGATCAGCAGGGGGAGATAAGGCTATTGGAAATTTTGTGCTCGATTTGTATATCTCAGATGTTGGGCCCATAGACAAAGGAAATATTAACTGCAATTGGTCCAAAAATGTGCTTCGAATTTTCACTTGACTTGAATGGTTGTCACGTGTCACATATGTGGGAATCACAATTGTGTTTGAGAATTAAGGATAATTTGTTATTATACTTATGTGATGGTGCCTTGGCTCAGGATAGATAGTTTGTCATAAATATTAAATAAACAATTTTTAAGATATTTAACTTAACTTTTATAGAACCTCTATTAAAAGTATACTCTTATCATAATTAATCGACTTCAAATCCCATCAGCTTATGGCTTCAGCTCGACTTGCTCGATAGGCAATTAATTAAATATAAACTAAACAATATTTTTAATGAAATGGCCCGGGTCGAAGGCAATCATGTGTTTAATATTAATTTCGTCGACAGAAAACATGGCGGCCATTCGAATTATAGTCCTTAAATGGACTCTGTTGCAAGTGCAACTGAGAGAGAGAGGGAGAGGTAGTGCCATAAATATTAATTAAAAATGCAATTCATATGGCAAGTGGAGCAATTAGCACCTGAAAATATGCAAACATTAAATCGCCGCTGCAGAGAGCCACACAGAACTGCAACAAAAGAATCGAAAATTTAAATAAAATGGACCTGTGCTCACGACTGACCATAACAGACACATATTTTGTCCTGGCCATGGCCACATCCTCGCATCCTGTCTGCCAGGACACTAGGGTCTAGCCGAAAAAAAATGTAGAGAGGGAGATGGCGAGGAGGAACAGAGACAGGAAACGAATGGAAAACATTGCACAATTTGTTATTGTTGCATCCACATTCATATATTTTAGCTCCATAGCCTGGGTTGAGGAGGGGTCCGTCCACATAGAGGGGAACTTAACTGACAAATAAATATTTCAGTTCGTTGAAATCTTTCGGCGCTCAACAGTCGCCTACGAGGAGTCGAGGAGGCAGAGCGGGGCGGATGGACAGGGTATCCTGTATATCCCTGTGTGTCCTTGTGTGTGTTGCTTGCAATATGTAAAAGCTACGCGCAGCATATACTCAAAATCCCAGCCAGCAGCAACCCAAAAACAACAGCAACACAAAACATGGCCACATATTCACACAATCTCGCTGGCGCTGCTAAAAAATCGACAAAAACAACCTGTTCGGAAACACTTGCAACAAGGATATCAACGGGGAAAGAGACAGCCGACCGGCTAGAAAGGGAGCGCGAATCCAGAACAGGACATGTAGAGCGAGAGCCAGCCATTTGTTTAGGGGTGAGAGCGAGAGACCAAGAGGGAGAGAGCGCCAGGATCAAGCGCCGCCTATTTTCGAAACTGATTTCGGTTCAAAAAAAAGGATAGTGGTTCGAGTTTATGAAAAAGTACAGCAGTTTTTTGAATTTTAAATAATAAAAATAC
Organism: Drosophila pandora; assembly: GCA_021223865.1. Taxonomy (NCBI): domain Eukaryota; kingdom Metazoa; phylum Arthropoda; class Insecta; order Diptera; family Drosophilidae; genus Drosophila; species Drosophila pandora. The sequence continues at coordinate 40,350 of JAJJHT010001787.1, read as the reverse complement.
TTTTCTTTAAATTTAAAAAAATATTTTATACTGATATTTAATACTTTAAAAAATAATCATAAACAAACAACTGAAGTGTGAACTAATTTCCTCCTAAAGTAAGCATTTTAGGTTCTGTCTTGAAAGGATTATAAGTAAAATTAGATCAATCTTATTTTTTTCAACTATTTTTCAAAACTTCTCTATTTGATTTTAAAAACATAAAATAACTAGAAAACTGAAAATATTTTCAAAGCAATCAATAAAGATTAAATGAAATAAATCTCTTTAAATATAAGTCCAACCCACTGTGCAGAAACCATGCCATTCTCATGAACCTGCCTGGCCGGGTATGCCAGCCAACCAGGACTCGTCCTGGCCAGGACTCACACAATAAAACCACAGAATATGTTTGCCAACTGCGAAAGCAGATGGACCCCCGGAGAGCGAGAAAAAGGACACTCTAGAGAGCAAGAGAGAGAGAGAGAGAGAGCGAGCAGCAGGACATAAGGGTGGTGACGAGCAGCGCTCTCTGCAGGACCTGAATCCAAACAGACTCCGAACAGAATCAGGACAGATGGGCCGCAGAGAGTGGCATTCCCAATTTGAATGGGACAATATGAGGCTGTGAGAATTCCAACTGGACCACGGCAGAGGTGGCAGTGGTGGTGGCGGTGGTGCTGCTGCTGCTGGGTACTTAAAGAGGAACAGATTGCGGGCGACCAGCAGTCGAAACTGGAATTTCGAAACGCACGGATCCGGAGTACTTGAAAATAGTGCCATAAGCCAAAAAGTTAAAGTCGAAAGTGTTGCCAAAAATGAATCTGTTGATGGATAGCCTGCCGCCGCACGCGAATCCTGGCCAGCGTCGCTCCACGCCACCGCAGCATGCCGAGCTAAGGATCACCACATCCCCGCCACAGCACCAGCAGCAAAACCAAGTGGCAGCCAACAACAACAATGAGACTCCCACATCGCCACCTGGTGGCAAGACCACATTGAAAAGATCCTTCGATGTGGCCTTTCTCATGATGCCCGACGAAAGGATCAAGCAGAAGCAGGCCGAGAAACAGGCCCGTCTCCAGGAGGCACTGCAGCAACATCACCTGCACCAGCAGCAACAGCAACAGCAGTTGAATCACTACCCCACGGACTTATCTCCCCGAGGATGTGCCACCTCGCAGCCACCATCGCCGGCTGCCTTGGAGTACATCAGCCTGCTGGAGGCCAGGAATCGCTATCCACAGCTCAGTATTCGGTCGCCCAGGGTCTATGACGATCCCAGTGTAATAATTCCCTTGGTGGATTCTCCAGAGGCCCCGGCAAATGCCTCGCCACCGCCACCGATGCGGAGTGCCTTCACCAAGGTGGCCTCCTCGTCCCTGTCCACCGCCTCCTCGTCGCCGTCGACCACATCGCGTTTGGAGTCGCCCGTGGACGTGGGTGCTCCACCCCTGAGCCCAGACCAGCTCAGCTGCCACTCGATGAGTCCGCCGTTGGTCACTCCGCCGCCCAGGACAAATAGTGGCGGCCAGCAGCAGCCCCAACAGCCGCCACCTGCCAATCCCATCGTTTACCACAACTTCCGACCGGAATATCAGTTCAACGGAGCCTTCCAGGCCGTGAATCCCATGCAGGCTCTCCAGGCACAACAGCGATTGAAGCAGCAGCTCCTCTACACACGTCCTGCCGGCAATCCCAATGTCGGAGCTGCAGGTGGAAATGCCGGAGGAGCTGGCAATCCATCGTCCCCGCCAGCAGGTCCGCCGCCGGAGTTTCTGCACGCCGCCTATCCGGGATTCGCTCCGCCACCGCATCCCTTCGCCGTGGCCCAGCCACTCCAGAATCCGGCAGCCGCCGCCATACTGTCCACCCTGATTCCACCCACCTTGGCCTCCACCTTCACTCTGACCGCCCAGAACGTGTGCGCCAAGTGCAACATCAGCTTCCGGATGACCAGCGACCTGGTCTACCACATGCGGTCGCACCACAAAAGCGAGGTGGCCTGCGATCCCAATCGCCGCAAGCGCGAGGAGAAGCTGCGATGTCCCGTTTGCCAGGAGACCTTCCGGGAGCGGCACCATCTCACAAGGCATATGACCGCTCACCAGGACAAGGCCAGCGATCACCAGCCCCAGCTGGAGGACACCAACTCCTCTGCTGCCGGCGACAACGAGATCATCAATGTGGTGGGTGGAGGGTCCACACCGCCAGGACGTCGTATGGGCGGTATGCCGAAATGATCGAAGCATTTCTTCGGATACTTTTAGGCCCAAGGACCTCCCTCCCACCAAACACCCGTTCCACCCAGGATTTAGTTGGTCTAGTCCGTAATGCCCGTTTTCGATTGTGATATTAATTTTAGTTTCCTCCCGCTCCGATTTACTTTTCCCTTAGCCTTAAATGTAGTGCAATTCGTATCTTAAATATTGTAACTGGATCTCAATTAATCGTAATTCATAATCGCAATATCTGGGACTCTGAGGAAGAGAGAGGGTAACGATTCTAATCATTGTAAAATATTATAGTTAAGTTGCAGATCTGCTATTTATAGCATTCAATGTGCGGCTGGATGTTTCAATAAAAATCTAATTGTTATGCAAATTCAAAATGGTTTTAAGTTCTTTAACTAATAGGGGGTAATTGAGGAGATTTAGGGGAATGGGTTAAAAAGGTATTGAGAATTTTCGGAACCAGCTATGGAACTATGTTTCAAAATTAAACACTGCACACTAAAGTTTTTTTCTAAAAAATGAGACAAGTAAGATAAGAAAACATAATACACTCGGTGAAGATATTAAATATTTAACTTTTATAATGATTTCATTTTTCAAATATATTTAACAAGGGGTAGAACTACAGATTCATATCTAGTCCAACTGCAAATGCATCTGATTTTTAAACTTTTCTTCATAAGTTTTTTAAGACTTTGAAACTTAGGGGCAAGCCTATGAATATCCCCATCTAAATTTTACCCTTTATTCAATAATGATTCTCCTATATACAAAAACAACAGTTGATCTCTGATGTTGACAAAACGCCGGGGAGAACGCTAAAGAATCGCTAAAATTTGGTACGCTAATGAAAAATGTACACAAAAAAAGCTATAAATGAGAGAAGAAATCGATGAGAGGAATTTTCAAATCCCATTCACTAACTTCGAAAACACCCACAAAGGGGAAACGGGGGGGAAGCTTAGCCAACTCTCTCCTCCTCCTTCAGAACAGAAGAAAACAAAACCAACTTACTTTGGCTGGCCACCAAAAGCAAATTTGCAACCCATGCCCCTAATGTTAAATATGGGCGGTAATGTTCATATTCTTTCTAATATAATTTTATAATAGCTAAACATTTCAAAGAATTTGACTTTTTGGCAACATATGGACTTCTTGAGAGTCCAACCGACCACCACCCCATTTGAGGACCGAAAACATAGGTTCCCAGGCATTGAAAAACCACCAGAATTCCGCGGACACATGTTCCCCGGCAGGTCTAACATACGCCCTGCATTTAGAGCTCAGAATATGTTCAACTTGTTAGGGCAGTGAAGCTGAGAATCCGAAGTGCACAAGTCGCACATGCACCAATTAGTTGCAGCCAACAAAAACAGCGACGCCGACGCTAATGAGCTGGGAACTGGAATGGTAACAAGGAGTCATCATATATTCTTTCCCAAAAAAGGACGGCGCGACTAATGTTGGACCGAAAAGCCAAGTCCCTTGGCTTGCAGTTTTTGCCAAAAATGAATTTCGAATTTCAATATTTCCAGTCTCAGCAACCCCCCGGCCTGAGGCCGACAGCCAGTTCCCATGGGCCTCGATTTTGTGGCATGACGAATGCCTACAAAGCGCAACCAATTCCTCGGGTGTTCCTTGGCTCGCTGTTGCACTAAAATGAGCCACAACGAATTGCGTTGATTTAGCGTGGCCAAATCCTGTTAGCCCCGTGCCAAAAAGCCGGCATTCTCACAGGATGTCTTCCCTGTCTTGACTAAACCATCGACTGATGTATCAATTCGATGGCATCGCTAAACGGCAAACGTTCTGCTCCGATCCGATCCGCTCTGCTCATTGTTCCCATGATGGGATTAGCATTTTATGGCTTTGTGTTCGCTGCTTGCCACTTGATAAAGACATTTTGCCAGCTTCTTCAACAAGCCAGGATGGGAATGTGATTGGGGGTGTGGGTAGTGGGATGTGTGGTGTGTGGTGTCTTGTGGAGGGTGAAAACAATTGTCTGGGAACTTAATGTAAGCAAATTTTTGAAAGGCATTAAGGTAAAGGTAAAAGATGGCACACAAAATGGGGCAAATCGCAAAGGAGGATATTTTGCTTCTCAGATTTTTATCTTTTATGCGAGTTAGATTTCTCTAGAGAAGGTTTAAGAACCATCTTTCCATCGAAATCCTCCTATCATTTTTAACAGATTCAGATATAGGAACTTGGTTTCTCAGAAACATATAAGGAATCAGATCAGAAAACTATAGTTTATAAGGTCAGAGACCCATTTCTATGGGTCCCGTAGGGAGACCCTCTTGTGGACCTAACATCATAGTCTAGTATTTAGCAGAGCTTTTCAAAGCAATCATTTTTATCCTGACATTTTCGCTCATACCCCATAAAATTTAGTCTTTAAAGCTATATCCTTTTCCTGCCAGACATCCCAATAGTCATGGCAACTTGCAAAAAACAGTTTGGGGCTAGTTACTAGTAGTTTTATTTGATGGCCCACCCTCCGATTACCTCAATTATAGTCTCGGGGCGTTGATTTATTTCCTGCATTTCCCCAATGAGCAATTCCAGCTTCCTTTAAAAAACAATTACAACTTCCGGCGTGCCACAAAAACAAGCCAACACCCACATGAGCTAACCAGTGCCGTAAAGCGAACACATCGTCAAAATCACATTTCCTCACATTGTCCTACAAGGACAGGCAGCGCAAGGCAAGGAGTTGGCAGGATATGAAAGGAATGAACGACAGGACGTCGGCTGGTAGCAGCCAGTCACTCAAAACGGCGCCCGGGGAAACCGCAAAGCCGCCAAAGAAGCCAACTTCATAATAAGCCCCATCATCCTGCCAGGGTGATACTTAATAGCCGCCATAATCACATTTCATATTTATCACATTTTTACGCCCACCAAAGGAGCCCGGGCAGGATACTGGATACAGGATACTGGTTGCTGGTTTCTAGTGGGGACACCATTGCGCAGCGACCTGCGCCGCTTTGTTTGCCTTGTCTAACCTCGCAATTTGACCGTAAATAAATTGCCTGCTCATTTGGTAAGCGGGCTACCCCGGTCGCGCCGTTCCCAGGGTTTCCCCCCCAGTTGTAGCCTCATCCAATCCCCTGGCTGCTTAAAATCGTGTTCAAATACGTTTAAACACAATGCAAATACCATTATAATGGCACACCAGGAGCAAGGAAGGAGCCGGAACATGAAAAGCAGACAGCTGGAGTAAGACCGAGCCCGAGACCTGAGCCTTGGGCCTTGGCTCCGCCCCCAACTTCCCCCCATGAAACCGCCCCTTAACCGCCATCATCCCCCTTAATGGGCTACCCGTGCGTATGAGTGATTTCTGCTCATCTGCGCTTAAAAGTATGCAAATGCCCTTGTCGGTCGGTGGAGTTTATTTGGGATTGTGTTTTGTGATTGGAATAATCGCCGTGGGCGGAGTGGGCGTGTCAGGAGTTGACTTTTATGACTCTGCAGCCACTGTGGCTGGCCAAAGTGTTTTTTAACTGCAGGCAATTTAATTTCCACTTGCTCCTGGTCCTTTTTAATTCCCGACACCGCCAACAATGCTATCGATGTGGTTTGAGTGTTTACCCACTGATTAGCCCATGTGGTTGGAGGACTTAAATCCTCTGTCATACAGAGGAAAAACTAAATATTTTTCAACTATATATTCACCTAAATAAAAGGGGTTTTACCAAAAGAATAGTTATACTATCTCAAGTGATTTTAAAAATTTTATTGGAGATTTATAATTGTCTAGCATATTCTTGTTTATAAAGTTTCATATTTTCTATTTCTCGTATATAAATTGTAATTGATTGATATTTGTTACTAAGTATAATGGCTTATTAAATAAATGTATTGAAATGATCTCTTTCTATAAGTTATCTTTTATGATTCTTTATAAAAAAGTAAAGAAAAAAGACAAAATTTTAACTTAATAACGCTGTTGCTTAATAATTTATTTACTGACAAAAACAAAGTACTGGCAATATAGTAATCTAAAATTTTAAAGTACCAATAAAAAGATACTTCATATCACCACTAACCATACAACATAAGGGTCTCTAAAGGGTTTTGAATCTATTACTTCATTCTATTATAATGTGCGGAGCAACATACTATTTATCATATATTTTGCACATTTTAATATCCCTTATATAAAACCCTTAATAAAACTCTACAATATTTTCTTCTCTGCATTAAACGCGGCACTATTAGAGCCTCTGAAAAACTGACAGCCAAGCCGCTTAAACTTTGAACTTTGTCATTTCAATTTTCGCCAAACGGATGCGCTTTGTTTCAGGCCACATTCCCAGAGAATGGAGAACAGAGCCTCAGACACAGTGGCCATGGATGCGGGATGCAACTGGAGATGTGGGTGTGGGTGGTGCCGTAGACAGAAACTGAAGCTGAGAATGAGGACAACGAGTGGCTGAAACACGGGCCGAGGACATCCATGAGCCGCCCGGAAACATTGAGCCTGACAATGCGACTTTCATTTGCCGAAACTGTGGAGGAGCACTCCGATGCTCCATTGTTTTGGGCCACGGGATTGACGGGGGAGGTGACGAGGGAAGAAGTCCTGGAGCCTGGGGCCAAGCCGCTGCCGTGCAGGAAGTTTTTCATGCGCCATGACACTTTTTGTGCGCTGCGGTAGCCATTTTGTGCCGTGCCAGGATACCTTTCTGCCAGGAGGCACCACCGCCACCGCCACATCCACAACCAGCTCCAGCTCCAGTACCAGGCGGAGGAGGCGGTCCATTGAAATTTTCGAATATTTTTGGATGCATGGAAGCTGTTTGCCATGCCCGAAAGACAGGCGGCGGCTTACCGCAAACACAGGAAAGTCTATATAGAGAGAGAGTGAGTCCTGGGGAGGAGCAGAACCGACCCGGCACATCCTTGCACTCCATGGCCATGTCCTGGCCTGGTAATTTATGATGTGCGCTTCCCCTTGCTCGCTGGCGAACTGGCAGTTGGCAGTTTTTAGTTTCGCAGTTCGAGTTCTGCGGCTGTTTTCTGCTGTCATAACTTTGGCCCGCATAATTAATAGTTGTAAGCCGCAAAGCAGCCACTGACTTTTTAGTGGGACCACTGCACAACTTGTATGGCTCCTGCGAGTCCCGCGAGTCCTTTTGCGTCCTGGTCGCTAGTCCTGGTCCTGCGAGTTGTTTGCTCAATTAACTTAGCAGGTAGTTAATTTTTCCGCAAAGCCGGAAGCCAATGGTTGAATCCTTGTTGTGGGTGCTAATTGATTTATGAGGGATTCTGCTCTCTGCGGCTTAAGCTGACCATTTAAGATGACTTTAAGTGTTGTTCAATATAGTTATTGTTTTTTTTTATTCAGTTTTGATAGAGTATTTTTTAAAAATGAATAAATATTAAGTAAAGACAGGTTACAGTTGCAGGTACTACGACATAGGGCTCTTATTCTTTAAAGATGCCCATGCTTGTTTTTCTCAATTAGTTTTCTTATCCAAATAAAGAGCCAAAAATACAATTTGATATTAAAATAAATTATGTAACTCTCATATTATTAAAATAGTAATAGAATAGTTATAGAGATATCTTACATTTACGCAGATTTAGTTGAGTTTTGAGCTAAAAAAGGAGTTTAAAGACCTTAAAAACCAATACTTTTGACCCAAAACCAATAAAGGATCTCGTGCACTCTGTTATAGAACATTTCCCATAGCTTTCGGCGACACATTGAAAACCCTGCCCCATAAATATTCAGCGCAAGCCAAAAACCATTTAATTAAGTTAACTTTTATGGCTCGTAAATCAGGGCAAGAACGTGAAAAAACATCCGCGAATTCTACCCAGCCGCCTGTTCCATATTCATGTGAATTTTTTGGAAACGGCCAAGGTGGCGCTGGACGGGCAAAAACAAAAGTGGCCGGCTAAATAAAATAAATGGCAGAAACCAAAGCACGACGCTGACCATGTTGTTCGCTCCCTGGCACTTAATGCACGATTTTAATTTGGAATATTTTCGGGTTGGCAGGAGGCGGCGGAGGGTAGGAGGAGGGTGGTCCAAGCTGCATATGGGTGTACACATTATGAAATTATGAGCATTAAAATGAAGAATGGCCACTTATCTAAATTACACCATGTGTGGGGCGGAGAGGCAGGAGGATGGCGTCTGGTGGTTGCTAACTTGGTGGTATCCTGTAAGCCTGTCATCGAACAGGGACAAGCAGTCGCGGCGAACTCTGGCTTTGGGGTTAAGCGTCCTCCTCGACGGCCATATATCATAGGAAATATGCTGAGTATATGGAAATCTCCCGCCAAGTGATAAATGAAGCACGAAACGGCAAAAATGCCAGCAATACAGCCACGGGTGTCCACATATGCCAGGTGAAGAACTGGCAGGAGAAGGCAAGTAAGACACTTACATCCTTGGCCAAATCGCAGGCGTTCTCCTTGCCGTTGCCCAAAAAAAAAACTCGCAAATATCTCATTTGACATGCTAAATATTTTGCCTTTGTGACTTTAGCACCACAAGGTATGTTACCACAAAAAAAAACACAGAGAGTTGCCACAAAAACAACAGCAAGGGAACATCATTCATGCAAATCGAGTATACGCCGGGTAAGCCAAGATATAATAAAAACAAATAGAGCGGAACTTGGGTAGTTTTTGGGGGATTTGTTTTAAGGTTTTTGGGTTTTTCTTAAACAAAAATTGATTGTTTAGATACTTCTTTATTATAAATATTATTGTAATTCCTATTTCTGTAATAACTTAGGAAAAATTATCATTATTTGAGATAGATAGACATATCTTTAAATGATACTGTATAGAAATTTTGTTATAACTATGGCATTATGAATTATATATGTATAATATCAATATTAATCCCGTATTAAACTATTCATTATTATTATACCATTATCTACCCTATCTCCTGTCGGACAATAAACCTATTTACCTAAAATCTGCACTCTCATTGAGACATTCAAATGGGCCACCAATAATTTTCTTTTAACAAAAATTTACGACTGAAAGCAGTTCAGTTCTTTCGCTTTTAATAGTCAAAAGTTGCAAATTTGAAATATCGCGGGGCTGGGCGAGATAAGAAACAGGTTCGCCAATAAATATTGACACCATTTTGTGTGTTTATGGAACTGGAATTGGTAAAGTAAAGGCGCAATGGAGTTGGGGACCAGATAACGTCGGCTATAATGTCCTTTCCCCAGACAAAACACAAATTGAAACTGAAAAGTTTTATTTTTCCTGGCCAAAAAAGAGTGAGATGGTGTAGAGTGAGAGGGAAAGCGTAAAGAGTGTGGCATGCGTATCGTAAAAAATAAAATTATGCAAATTTGTATTATTTGATTATGCAAATGTTCGCGCTTGACGACCCTTGGCATAAGGACGACAATATAGCCACCCCCACCCTTGGCCACATTCGCGGGTTTCGCAACTTCCGTTGCTGAGATAAAACGCTAAAAAAAATCGCGTCAGTTAGTTGGCCACTCTCTCTCTCCGCCCCCTGCCCTTCTGACCCACACTCTACTTGCAAGTAAATTTGAATTTTTTTCAAGGGGGAATGGGGGAGCGCCCTAAAGAGGAGAGGATCCGAGAGGGGGCGCCTCTGTGGAGCATTGTCATATGTGGTTGGAAATTTTGAATCTGTTTGCAACCCCTTCGAGCGTATCCGTTTCCTTCTGTCGCGTGCGTTTCCCTTTCCCCTTTGTATCCTTTTCCCTTCCTTTCGCGTCCCACTTGTCGTATGCGTATTTATATTTTGTCTCCTGTTATGCTTTTCACTCATTGTTGTCTCGCTCTGTTCTCGCATTCCCCCCTTTTTTTCCCGTTTTGCGCGCGATTTGAATCTCTTAAGTGAAATATTGTTGAAATCATTTATGCTTCAGTGGGCCGACACTTTTGGGGGCCACTGTTTCGACTTCTGCAGTCCTTCTGTTGTGAGAATCACGTACACTCGTACACCTTCAAGGACCACATTAGAGGTACACTCAGGGAAGTCACGGAAAATGAGTTTAAATCTCGGCAATGATAAAAAAAAGCGACAAGAAAGCATTAAGTTTTATGGGCCTGTAATCAGTTTTGAGTAATTACAGAAACGTGCTTAAGGTTTTTAGGAGGAAGTGTTTTAAGAGGTATTCTCTTAAATGGATTCTCCTACTTATAAGCTAAACAGATCTATGTATAGTACTTAAATCCCCTGTCAGGACTAACAAAACTAACACAAAAACCTATCAACACCATTGTCGAATTAGTAAGCTACCAAGCAAACAACTTCCAGGACAAAATCCTTTTGGAAAACAAGTTAAGAGGAAGGCCATCAATCATTCGGAGAACACAACATAAATCAAGCCGAGGATCAAAGGAAGAGGATAGGTCGGAGGATGGCCGCCAGGCATCTATTGATACGCAAGTCCATCATCAGGATGATGAGCCATTGCCCGATATGAAGCTAAAGTGGCACTTCCTTCCAAACAGCACCCTTTATCCTCAATAATAATAATAAAACAAAATGCTTAGAGGCCAAGAAGAATATCAAGGAGCAAGGACCAAGGAAGTAAGTTTTATTTTTTGTTTGCGGGGAGGGACAAACAGTTTATTTACGCCGCATTGTATGTAGGAACTTACATATGGGTGAGCCTGGAGGTCCAGGCTCCAAAAACCCAGAAACAGAGTGAGCGGAGACCGCAGAGAGAGGAGATGGACCAAAGGGGCTTCCATACGGCGGGGCACACATCACACATGTTGTTGCGAGTACACACGTATGTTGCCTGCAAGCGATAGCGTCGGGACGCCGCCATTTTTTTGCTTTTTTTGGTTGGTAACGTGGCTCCCTTGCTCGCCGGCAATCTTGGCCAGCAATCGCAGGCGGCACATATGTGCAGTCATGTGCAGGCAGGCCACCCACTTTGTTTTTGGATGCGCGCCCCCAAATCAATTTCCTGTCCCGCTTCAACAACTGTGTGACGACTCCATTTTGGCATTCGCCATTGGCGGATTTGGGCAAACACGCCCCTTTTTCGAGACCGGCGCATGCTCCATGCTCCAATCTATTCCATGCTCTGCACAAAATGCCCGTCGAGCTCGAAAAATTCGAACTGGGAGCAACCACATGCTGCCACACATCCATGCCACATTCCCAGCCGCATCTGCTTAGTGTCAAATGGGAGCGACGGCGCCAGCGGATGTCGGATGGCGGATGCTTTTCACAAAAAACCAATCAAAAAAACAACAAAACTCTAGATAAGATACGAAACAGGACACTGCAAGCTGCACTTGTCAGCTTCACATCCATGTCCAGAGGAAATCCCGGCAAGAAATCATAAGAGCGTTAAATTGAATCTTGGGATTTTACGCAGCTTTAGTTTTTTAGCAATTATAATAGAGAATGGATGGCAGACTGGGATGGCATCCCAGTCCAGCGAAATCATAAACAAAACAGGCGTTAACACTTGTCATTCGACGGTCAGGAATATGTCACCTGTGTCGGGTGTGTATTCCCAAACCCCTGATACTGAATCTAACCCCGTGAATTCAATCAACACTCTGCGGCGTACGGCTTACGGCCTACGGCCTAGAGCCCACCCCCATCGATAAATCTCTGCCCTCCCCGTTCCAAAACAGAAAACAATCTCGCATAAATTCCTATTTATGGCCCGACCATTTGAACCTTTTTGTGTGCCCGGCGCACACACAATCAAAAGTCGATTAGCATTCAGGACAGGATGGAGTAGAGGGCCGAGAGGGCCAGTTCCCATTCCCATTTTTGGAGGACCGATGCCGAGAACAACAAGCTACAAATAGGCAAACGCAGGTAATCGCATTTCATATTTCAGCCACTGCTTCTGCTATTCCCAACATAGCCCGACCACCCGAAACCAATTTCCAACCAACCCCCTTCTCGTGCCGAAAATCTGCTGAAACACAATGAAAATATTTTGCCACACGGGTGTCCAAAAATGGATGGGGCAGGAATGGCATGGGTTGGCATGGTTTGTGAACTTTGCCAACCGTAACCCACTCTCTATCTCCGGGCTGTGTGACAAGTACAAGCCACTTGTGCGTTGATGATAATTTTCGAACCATTTTTCTGCTGGAAATGGTAACTGAGAGTTGGGCTTTGGGGGCTGGATACTGGCTGCTGGATGCTAAGAGCCACCCGGTAGAGATATTCCCGAAATCGGCTTATGTCGCCTGTGCCATTGTGCTGACATGGCTGCAGAAGTGGGGGCTTTTGTCTTACAGGATCCTGACTGGCCGCTGGGCGGCGGTAGATGGTAGATGCCAGATACGGGTCGAGCCGAGTGTCCTGCCCACTCAGGTGATTTATGCTGAGTTTTAATTTAAATGCAATCAATTTTAGATATATGACCAAAAAGTAGTTCCTGTGGGCAGACATTGAAGATGAAGAATTAGATTTTAAATGGAATTGGTTATTCGAAGTAATACATATATCACATATCTTTCTTATATAGGTCTTAGAACTACTACAAGAAATTCTAATTAAGAATAAAAGTAAAAAATAGTCATTTACTTAATCTTCCAAAGACTAAAAATCATTAGAATCATTAGGAAAAGCTCTTGAAAAAACAAATTCAATTATGTCAAACATCAAGGTGCTATCTAGATGCATTATCCTGGGCTAATGAGCCGCGCTTTTGCCGTGGATCCTTATCGGCAGCCAAGGAGTCCTGAACAAAAGCCACAGACGTGGCAGCCAAAATGAAATCAATTAAAATTTATCACATGCCAGTTGCTTCATTAGGACACAAAAGAAGCAGCAGTCGCGTCCCCAAGGTGCAATTCGTTATCCATTTCGAGGACAATGGCGGTCAGGATGCGGCTGTCTTGTAATTTGTCCTGCCACACCAGGACCCAGCCCTGCCCAACCAGTTGTTATCGGCTTAAGGAAGACAATAAAACGTTGGTGTGTCTCCGTTTGTCGCTTTAAATAATAAAAACATTTGATTTGCCAACTCTGGCACGTGGCACGTGGCAGGATCTCAGCCGGCTGGAGTTATCCTGGATCCTGGCTGGAAATGTGCAAGCAAATCGCAGATAAAGCCAACGCGTAAATTAATGGGCGGCACGTGCGGCCGCCTGCTTCTGCCAGGATTGGATGATGGCCTGGGATTGGCACGAAGAACCGGACACGATGGGTGGTCCAGGACAAGTGGCATGTGTGGGAGTATAGGGCCAGCTTATGACCAGCAAATTATCGCCTCTGTGATGCCGAGAGATGACCCCCAGTGTTTGCTCTGCGGCTGATAATTGAGGCGTAAATGTTCGCACACGTCCGGAGTGCGTCCGGGATTTGAGTTGATACTTTGTCGTCATATTCGCAGATTTTATGAAGCGGATTTATTTTCAATCCCAACTACGCTGGGAACACCCCCAGGACTGCTGGTTTTTAGTGGCCCCGCAACTGCACACACAATGTTGATGATAACCCTATCAAAAATTTTGAATACCAACTCGGCAGCTATAAGGATGCAGAGCTCATTGTCGAGTCCATAAAAAGTTAATAAACCCACCAAGTATCAATGAAGGCGAACAATGGAGTTTGGCAGAAAACAAAGACGCGCTTTTGATTTTCCAGTTGACGTTGTGGTTTCAAAGTCCCCGGATTCAAGCCTTTGACCATATGCGACAAAAATAATCCAGGAGAAGGTCCTGGGATACTCATAAAAGGGATTTAATATGCCATTTTTTATTCATAAATGGTATTCTATTGATAATACCCTTTTTAAAACAGAGAATATTATATACATTGTCTTTATGGGTTTTAAATTTTTAGGAATTTTAAGAATAAATCCTTTCTACAATCTACAATTTCAAAAATCTTTATATTCCATGAACTCTTTATAGGTACAATAATATCTGTACCTACAATATTATTATAGAAATGTGTAATATATTTATATGAAAAATAGATCCGTGAATTCTTTTTTTAAAAAATCGGTGAAAGGGTATTAAACAGAAACGATTAAAACCACCCCAGTCAAGTACTTCAATGCTAAACGGAGTCACACCACCCAGAAGGCGGTGGATGGATTCGCCGAGGACGTATGGCATATGGCCACTTGGCAGCACCAAACAACCTGAAAAGGATATGCTGGCAGGACCTAAAGATGGGCTAACAATTGTCAAATAACCACAGGACATGCACATGAATGCATAAAGTTTGATTGGCAAGCATGTATGCGAAGCAGAAGGATAACCAAAGGTGGTAATCCACCGATGGCCGATGGCTGATGGCTTTGATCCTTGATTGGACTCGGGACGCATCTGTTCTGAAGGCACATCGGAGTGATTGATGGGCCAAGAGACACAGATTCGAGGATTCCGCATCAGCGATTGCTTTAATCGAGTTGCCAGAACTCCAGCTTCAAATTAAATGGTGTCAACTTTCCGGAGGACACCATAAAATCCGATGACCATAACAGATAAAGCGTTTTCTCTTTTTTTTATGATATTGCTGCCTGCGACCGCAAAACAATATTTAAATTTCAAACGTTGCCAGTGTACCAGTTAAATGAAGCAGAAGCAAGATTGTTGTTCCACAGAAAATATTTTAAATCTGGGCTTCTGGTCTGAGGAGGGTGGATATGGGTAAATGGTGACAAAAAACTTCTAAAGCATAAATATTGGACAAAAAGGGGATGCCCAGAAGAATTCAGTTATCATTCAGACCAGGCCACGCCCCCCAAATCGAATTGATACTCATGGCGGACACATTTTTGGAAATTGATCCCGGGAACGTGCGACCAACTTCGACCCATAAATCATAAATCAATAGGCCAAAGAAAGGACACAAGGACCGTCCCCCTGGCTCGGTGACATCAGCGCCGGCTAATGATGTCTTAAAAAACGATTCGGCCACCGGTCATGTGACAGCAAATGGGGGGCAATCGATGTCCTCAGGTCAAACGCATTATCAAAATTGCCGTTTCAGCTGCTAGAGTGCCGAGGAGCTGCGCGCCAGCCTGGGAAATTGAATTTCCACGACCCTAAGTAAGAGGCAGAGTAACACTATTTTTCCAAATCGGCTTTAAGTCATGAAAAGTAATAGACAACCCCCGATACCCGCTGGCCCGGCAAGCCGAGTAGTAAAAAGCAGATTGCGAGGCGCGTCAGCCGTAGAGTCAGCCAGGAGATGATTGTGGAACACATGCTGGGCGCATATGATGACTGACGACGGCGGTGATGAGGCCGTTTCCTCCTTATCACACGAGAACACGCATACGCAGGGCAGGCTGAGGCTGCGGTCCAGCAACATGTGAAGCTCTCCAAGGATGCTAAGCCCCAGAAACATGTTTATATTCAAATCATTAAATAGACTGAAGCCTTCTTCAGGACAAGGAAAAGGTTCACATAAATAACTGGTATTTTAATAAAAATTATTTTCCGGAATAGCGTTTGGTCATTGTGCAATAAAATATTTACTTATTTCCATAATAAAAACTTAAACTTTGCTAACGAAGCCAGCGAAAATCCTTATAGTAAAGCTAATCTAATAAATTATGTATATTTAAACTACTCCATGTCGTCCGGTATCTCCGAGTCCTCGATCGTACGCGTGGCAGGTATGTAAACCTTAAAGGCAAACTTGGACTTTACAAAGGAGCCGGTATTGAGAACAGTGCAACCATGTTGGCTACTACTGAAGCTCTGACACGAGTCGCCCATAACAATCAAATCGGGCAGCGGATATAGCCACAAAGCTGGATCGTAGTCCCAATGAACGGGCATCGCAATTGGATGAATAGGCACCAAATGGCCCTGGCAAACAATCGTCCTTGCAAAGTGCTGCTCAATTTGGGCGGTGTCCTCTGGGAAGTGCAACGTATTTCGGCAAAACTTGGCCATCAAATCAAGTCGACAGACAACTATTTGCTGGGTGCAGTACTGCAGCCGGCAGGGATTCGTGGCCAGCTGGGTGCGCGGCCAGGCCTTAAGCAGTCCTGCTGCCAGGCATTCGGGTATGGGAGCCCTGGGCAAAATATTCGGAGCCGTGGGATCCTCTGATGAGGGAACAAGAATCAGGTCTGTTTGCTTTTTCAGCTGCTCGCACCCGGCTGCCAGGCCACCTAGTGCATCCAAATGATGACGCAGCTCATGGTGATTTCGTGTACTGGCCGTAAAAGGTCCCATGAGTACAATGGCCTGCGGCGGGCAGGAATCGTAGCCAACGAAGAGCTGGCGCAGCTTGTCCATTACCACGGGCAGATCCAGCCGAATGTCGGAGAGGAAAACAATGGTGGTCTCTGTATTGGTGCGTTCCAGCTCCTGTAATCGGGGGGAGTACTTTAGTAGCTTGGCCGATTCTCCACCCCAGGTGTTGGCAGTGCCAAAGAACGCACGACTACTTGTAGCTGGTTCCGCAGGTGGAAATCCCAAACCATCCACTGGAAGTATGCAAAAAAATTAATTACAATTTTTTTATGATAAAAGTTGGACATACCTTTTAAAACACCATTGGAGTATTTTCCCTCGGCAAGCACAAAGCAGCCCTCGCAAAAGAAGCCGGCATGGAAGCGAGCGCCACTAAGATCCAGCTGGACACAGCCCGTTGGATCCTCCACATAGAACTTTCCCTCCTTCAGCTGCGTGAGCAGGCCTAGCACTACCGCTTCTTTCATGGCCGAGGTGGCCAGCAGATTCTCGGCGAATTGCAGTTTGAATTTCTTGGCCTGAGCGTCGGCGCCCACACCATCCTGGATCACAGCCGGAGCAAACAGGTCGTGCCGCAGGGTCTTTTGCAATAGCATGGCATATCGCTGCTGCATGTAGTCGGATTTCATCCGAGGAGCAGTTAATAGTTGGCGTGGCTGGGTATCCAGTTCGAACTTCTTCACCCGGTTGTTGTACCGGTATCGTGGGACTGTGAAGGCGTCAATTAGGGCGAATACAGTCTCTCCCTCGTCCAGGCCCACACGGTTGAGTTCGTTGATGGCCTTCTCCAAAGCTGCGCGCTCCACATGAGGGGTCGCCAGCTTTTGGCCCTGAAGATTCTCTGTTATCACCGTCAGCCATTTGTCTCGCTCAGCGGCATCGAAAGGAAGCAGCTGCTCGGCCAGGTAGGTGCTGTTCTCCGAGCGAATCAGGAATCCGCATAGCTTAAAGTTGTTTGTTATGCGTTTTCTAAGCGGCAGCAATTCCGCATCCATTGTTTTTCACGAAATTCCCGCCTAAATTCAAGGTAGTGTGACCACAACACACATTTAAATGAGAGTGCCAGACTTTTTATTGCAGCGTAGCCAGACTTCCTCGATTCAGCAGTGCTATCACTAACAATTATCGATAACGAATTGAAATTTAAACTTTGATTTAAAAAAAGTTAATAACTGTTTAAGCTTTAAATTAATTATAATCAGCATACACTCACTTTCCTAATCCAAGTTTGTCTTGTTTTTCCTTTTGACATTAAATTTTTGTTCTTTTTTTCATAAAATTCCCAAAACAATGACAAATGCCTTCTGAAGATTGCGAGCGCTACAAGGACTTCCTGCCCTTCATTGGCGAGTTCGGAGCCTTCCAAAAATGGCTACTAGTCTGCATGATGCCTTCAGCTTTCCTTTACTCATTTACCTACTTTGGCCAAATTTTTATGATCATTGTACCCAAGGATTACTGGTGTCGCATCCGGGACCTAGAAACAAGTCCGAAGGACCAGCAACTAGCACTTGCGATTCCAAAGCTAAAAACCGGAGACTTCGACAAGTGTTCCATGTACGACTTAAAATCTGGTTGGGATGACAAAAATATTACTCATGCCAATGAGACCTGGCCAAAGGTGCCCTGCACCAATGGTTGGACCTATGACAAGGATCAGCTCCATTATTCCACCATTGCCACAGAGAATAACTGGGTTTGCGATGATCTGGTTCTGGGAACTTTTACCATGACCGCCTTTTTCGTGGGTTCCATGATCGGATGCCTAGTTTTGGGCTTTGTCGCCGATCATTGTGGCCGTTTATGGGCCTTTCTTCTGGCCAATACATGTTCTCTGGTGGGTGGCTGCTGTACTGCCCTTTGCAAGGACTTCTACTCCTTTACTGCTGCCAGGTTTGTGGTTGGAATGGCCATGAATAACTGCTTCATTCCTATCTATATTCTGAGTGAGTTGGCCTTGTAATTAATCAAAGAATAATAACCATTTTCCCATCCAGCTCTTGAGAATGTGGGCGTCAAGTATCGCACTTTGGTGGGCAACTTGTCCTTGGCTCTAGCCTTCACTTTGGGCGGAACTCTTCTGCCTTGGGTGGCATATTGGAGTAATGATTGGCGGCTGTTTGCCCTGGTCATATCACTGCCCGTTACATTTCTGATAGTAATGGGCATCATCCTTCCCGAATCCCCCTCGTAAATCTTTCCTTAAATATCTATTCATAACTTTAATTCATAGTTCATAACTTATAATTTTATTTTAGGTGGCTCCTTTCCGTAGGAAAAATTGACAAAGGAGTTAAAGTGTTACGAAAAGCTGCTAGAATCAATAACAAGACAGTATCCGAGGAAGACTGGTCCGAACTAAGACGATGCTATACTCTGCAATATAACAACCAGCAATCTGAAAAAACCATAAGCTGTGTGGATCTCTTCAAGCGCTTCCGGCGGTGCTGTGTCATGACGGTTCTCATTACTTTTTGGATGATCATTGCTTTGGTGTACGATGTCCATGTGCGTGCTGTGTTTTTGATGGGCACCGATACCTTTCTCACTTTTTCGCTCTCCACCCTGACTGAGTTTCCGGCCGGAATCGTACCTATGTTCCTTGTGGATCGTGTTGGCCGGAAACCCGTGGCCATGTCGGTAATGATACTCTGTGCGTTGTGCAGTCTCTTGGCCGCTGTCCTCCCTGGAAAATGGGATGCTGCGATAGCTGCCATTTTTGGAAGACTCTTTATCGCAATTGGCTTTAATGTCGGCCAACAATGGGCCACAGAGATCATACCGACGGTTGTCCGTGGCCAGGGAATAGCTGTTATAAATGTTATGGGATGTGCGGGGGCTCTGCTGGGGCCTTATGTCATCTATACGGAACAATTCTATCACTCTTTTCCCATGATCGCCAACACATTCCTTTCCATAGTTGCGGCGGGTTTGCTTATTCTTCTGCCAGAGACTAACAACGAAGTCCTTCCTCAATCCCTGGAAGAGGCGGAGCAACGGTGGACACTTTGTTGTTGTTGACAAAGAGTAATAGATATATGCTTCTCCCCGATATCCAATTCCTCGAGGGGTTTGTCGACACCCGGTCTAGGTGAGCGAAATCCTTGGAAAAGGTCAAGAGGTGGCAATAAATTACTAAGCTCTGATTTTTCTACAAATACTGTAGACTTCTTTCTTACATAAAATAATATTTGGAAAACAATGTTGTAGGGGGGGGAATGGTTCAAACGTCAAATAGATCTAAAATTGACGTTAAAGCCTTGTTTTTATTTATTTTATTTGTTTTTTTAAACATTAATTTATCATTTATGATGCCGACCGGAGACTGGAGGCGGAAAACAGACCTTGAAGAACTCGGAGCTTTCCAGAAGAAGATTAAACCATCCACCACATCCCAGAGCCAGGTTACTAATTTCAGATGCAATGACCTACATTTTTTGTCAACAAGTTTTCTAAATTGCTGGCATTGGAAAATTATTTCGCATTCAGTAGTATATATAAATTTCATAGTATTTTTTTCATATATCCTAATTATTATAATAAGTTTTCAATTCATTTCTACAGCCGCGATCATGAACAGCATCTCGTGTGTGGAGTATAAAAACTACCAACCCATCATCGGGGAACTTGGAATCTACCAGATACTACTTGCTGCTGCCATGATACCCCCAGCCATCCTATTTTCCTTCTCCATCATGGGTGATACGTTCTTGCTAATCCTGCCTGTAGATTATTGGTGTTACATTCCTGAACTGGCGACACGGAGCAAAGAGGAACAACTGGCTCTGGCTATTCCCAAGCTTAAAGATGGAATGTTCGACAAATGTCGAATGTACCAGGTGGAAACTAACTGGGCTGACATAAACGTCTCAAAGGCGAATGAATCCTGGCCAAAGATTCCCTGCAATAACGGGTGGAAGTATGATTTGGATCAGCTACCTTTTGTCACCATTCCCATGAACTATAACTGGGTGTGTGATCAAGAAATCTTCCGAGTATACCTTGTGGTTGCTTGGTTCGTGGGCTCCATCGTAGGGTGCCTTTTCTGTGGCTACTTATGTGACCATTGGGGCCGCGTTCTAACCTTCTTTCTAGCAAATTGGTGTGTTTTCGTGGGAGGCTTCTGGACTTCCATGTGCAACAATTTTTACTGCTTTTTTTTTGCCAGATTTATGGCCGGATTTGGTGTCCACTTTGCTTTTTTATCCATCTTCATTTTAGGTGCGTTGTTCGTAACTGATTTCGTAACCATATGCAGATCAATCATAATGTTTTTCCCACTCAGCTCTAGAGAATGTTGGAATCAAGCATCGCACTAAGATTGGAAACTTGGCACTAGCTTTAGCACTTCCTGTGGGTGGAGGTATTATTCCTTGGATTGCCTTATGGTGCGATCATTGGAAATTTTTTAACCAGGTTATCACCCTGACCTTTACGATTCCAATGTTGTTAAGCAGTTTTATCCTTGAATCCGCAACGTAAGCATATTAAAGAATATTATTATCTTTATAAATCGAATAGTATTTAGAGCCTTTTTCACATTTTAGATGGCTTCTTGCGAAGGGAAAGATTGATAAAGGCATGAAAGTCCTTAAACAAGTTGCAAAAATTAATAAGAAGTCCATTTCCGACGACGTTTGGTCGAATATAAACAATTGTTATACAAATATTTCTGTTGAACAGCCACCGAAAAAAAACTATAGGTTTTATAGGTGGCTGCATTGTGCCGAAAGTTCTCGCCGGATTGGAGTCATAATCATTATCATGTCGTATCAGTTTATTCTTTCTATAACCCAAGAAGGTCTTCGTCAAATTGCTTTCTTATTAAGGGTCAATCATTTTATAATCTTTTCGATTTCCGAGCTGATTGAAGTGCCAGCGGGAGTAGTTCCTTTGTTGCTTCTGGATCGAGTTGGTCGAAAGCCATTGTCAATTTGGCTGGTGTTTATATGCTCATTTTTTTGTTTATGCGGCATTCCAGCCCCAGAAGTAGCTTACGAAATTATTGCTCTTTGCGGAATGTTCTTCATATCTGCGGCCAATAAAGTGGCGAAACAATGGATCGTTGAGATGTTACCAACGGTAATACGTGGGGAGGGAATGGCACTCGCTAGTGTGATGGAAGTTGTCGGATCTGTGCTGTCTCCAATCGTCATAATCACTGAAATCTGGTATAGGACTCTGCCCGTAGTTATACTCGCATTAATGTCTCTCATTGGAGGGATTATTATATTTTATCTCCCTGAAACTATGGATGAAGGCTTGTCAGCCTCGCTGGAAGAGTCAGATCCGCGCTGGTCTCGTAACCAACAGATGCTATAAGGAGCTAAATTAATAGCCACATTACAGCATCATTTAAATTCGAAAAATTAACACTTTAAATTGCGCGCTTCGATTTATGTCGTTGCAGTATTTTTTTTATCGTTTCATATGAAATGACTTGGTATTTAATCGCCGTACGCTGTGGGCCACACTGTATATCAACTATCTGGCAACACCTGTCAGCACGTGTAAAAGAAATTCTTCTGTTTATTCCCCGCAAAATGGATGTTGTTAAAGAAGTTTTAGCCAAACACCAAAAAGAATTGGACAAATATAAGCCCATCACAGTTGACAAGCATCTGGAATGTCGCCTGGACGTGGGAACCTTGCTAATCACAGACCCCAACGACTTCGATGACCGGGAACTGCGGTATGCCTCGATTCGCAACTGAATTTAGTTACAAAAACGAGTTTAAATGTGATTCTTTAATTTAAGGGATAACAAGGAGGAGTACCTGACAGCCTTAACCCGGGAAAACACGCAGCTGCTGGTGAATGCGATTTGGGAGCTGCCTACGGAGCGGGTGGATGAGAGCATCGTGGCCAAGCTTCCGGAACCTACCACAGTACTACCCCGGCTCCGGAAGGTGCCTGGTCCCCGCCCTCTTACCAAGTGGGAGAAGTTTGCTAAAGAAAAGGGCATTACCAAGAAAAAGAAGGAGAAGAAAACCTATGATGAGACCATGGATGTGAGTATAATCTGTTCTCCCAAATATGTGCTTACTCTAATCTGTCGAATCTACAGAAATGGGTGCCCACGTATGGTTTCAAACGTGCAGAGGCTGAAAAGGCAAAGGATTGGGTGCTGGAAGTGCCCCAGAACGTGGATCCAAACACGGATATGTTCCAGAAAAAGATTGATCTGCGCAATGAAAAGGTGGCCAAAAACGAAATTCAGCGCATGAAAAACATTGTGCGAGCCAAGAAGATTGATATGCCGCGCAGTGGCTACCTGGGACCTGAAGCTGCCTCTTCCAGTCAGCTACTTACAGCAGTGACTGTGGCCAAATCATCAACCGCCTCTGTGGGCAAATTCCAAAACAAACTGCCCAAGGAGAAGGAGGCACGCGGATTGGGTGTGAAGGAATTAATACCAGGTGGCAAGCGTAAGCAATCACATATCTCACAGCAACCGGAAAAGGAGGCCAATCTGGACCTTATTAAGAGCGTGTTAAATAAAAAACCAAAACTGGATGTGGAAAAGGCGATATCGCTACAGAAGCGTGACGATCGCTTGGCGTAAGTTCTTTTCAAACACCTGTTTCAAATGTAATAATACTTAGGAATCATTTTTTTTTACAGACGCGAAGCGGAAGGTGCCGATCAACCTGCGAAAAAGGGCAAACCCAAGGGCAAGGGCAGTCGCAAGGCTGTGGGAAAGAAGCCCAAGGGTAATCGTGGCCAGAGGGCACCCGGCAAGAAGGCGCAAGCTGGACGCAAACGTCGTTAGAAGAAAATGCTTTAGGATTCTTTTATAAAACAAAAAAAAAACAAACCACACTTATGCTTAATAAATCTTAGACATACAACAATACAAAGACTAAGTTCAATAATAACGCAAATTAACAGGGGCGGTGTGGCGATGTAGGTACTCATACACAAAACTACGGAAAACACGGTTAAAATTACGAATGGACGGCCAGTGAAGATTGGCGGCATTGTCGCGAGGCGTATGCCAAACATCTGGAAAAGGAGTCGACACCAAGTGCAGGACAGGAACATCTAAACAAAAAAGTAATATGAATTTATTCTTACACTTAAATAAAAGCAAACTTACTGTCTTCCAAGAAGGGACGATGGTCGTCATCGACTAAGCCACCACTTATCTGATTCAAAAACATAATATTATTTCCCTCCAGTTTTCCGGCGGCACGCAGATTCATCTCAATCTGCACCAGGCTGGAGTGCAGTCCATGGGTATTCATATAGAAACTGGAGAACTTTGGATTGCGGGCACCGATAAGATCCAACAACACCAGCACTTCCTGTTTCATCCGAGTTTTAAAAAGTTTTTTATGTATTTATTTATAATTAGTAACTCACTATACGATCAATATTACGAGGAGCCTGTTTTCCGGCAACTTGGGCGCCACTTCTGGTTCTGGCCAGTTTGGATGCCAGGTGCTTTGAACCGTACACCGAATCCGTTTCGGTCCAGTCTTTGAAAGCCTCCTCTCCGTCAAAGAATATAAGCTGAAAATTAAAAAAGTTGAGTTAATAATAAGAAAAACTTAATAAGAAAAAAATGAGTTGCTAATTTCAGTTGTTAATTACAAAATTAATCTGTTTAAATAATAGCACTTGGCAGTAGCGTTCTAAAACTTGACGTTTTAATTGAAAAATATTTCTATTTTAATTGCATTTTAAAACGTTTTTTTTTCTTTTAAGTGGGGTAACTACGTTATTTGTATGTTTTAGATACTGTATTTGTTGTTTAATCACTTTAAGAATTTTTCTTAATATGTTGACTAAATGGGTAAGCATATTTATCGCATTTTTAAAGCCTCACTCCCCCAACAGTATAAACACAAAACAAGTTATTGTTAAATTGGGCCTGGGAAGAACAAAGTAAAAACAAAACCCCCTCTTAGTCAAGTTTCTTCATCACTTGGGAACTAAAATAAAGCTATTTTCAAGGCAAAGTTTTCAAGGTAGACTTACCATCAGTCCCAAATCGTTGCGATTCTGAAACTGTTTCTGCAAATACCCGCTCAGGGTTTTGGCCGTGTTCAGTAAAATGGCACATGGCACCGCCGAATCCGTGGCTCCCACAAATCCGGGATCATTCGGGAAGTACTTACTGTCGTAGTGACAGGCCAGAGCCAGGAAATTTTGAGCCTGAGGATTAATTGTACCGACCACATTGGAGAACGTCAGCTCACCAAGGACGGGAACCCGCTGTTTGAACTTATCCACTTCCGTTTGGAAGCCAAGGCCGTTCAGCGATTGCACCAGATAGTCGCGTACCTGTTGGTTTTTTTAATTTTGTCATTTGTGCTTTGACGACTTTTTATGTTATCCCCCCCTCACCTGCTGATGCCCGCGGCTGCCCACGACGCGTGGCACCAAAATCGAGTCCAGAGTTCGGTTGAAGTGGGTCTCGTCGTCGCTCCACTGCGTGGTTCCAACCTGAAATAGTTTGGGGCATGTGAGTACTGGTGGGATGGATGAAGCTCTACCCTCTGTGATTTCCCAAATGAGTCACAGTGGGCTGTCACTATCTGCATTATCTTACGTTTCCCGCGCGGGCTTGTTGCTGATTGGTAAGCGGGACGAGGCAGAGCAGCAGCCCGCACAACATCGCCGGCCAACGGCTCAAAATCACGGATCCGTTCTCCATCTGGACACTTTCGAAGTTGGATTCACAATGACTACCAAAATCGCCAGCCGCAAACACTACACATATATTTCAATTTCGAAGAGAGCTTTTTTTATTCCGGAGTACTCTGAGCGCGATCGATGCCTCAAAAATCGATCTTAACCGTACGTTTTCCATTGTTTCTTTGGCGGGCAAGCATATAAAAAGCTTTTGGAATTGGAGGCGGGAGAGATACTATTGAGAGATCATGCTGCTGCAGCTCATGAGCTGGAAGAGATCGGAGAGCGTTTGAGCGTACGATCGTTTAGGAAAAGTAAGCTCTGGAGCTCAGTCAGCTGCTAACAATTTTAATCATTTTTGAATAATAATTATGGTTTAAGGTATCCCGCTTGGGGATCAGATGATTATTAGCGAAGATATAGCCTTCGCAGTGGCTCATATTGGCCATCCATGGGGATTTCATAATTTTTGAAGGGGATCCCCCACAAAATTTTACAAAAAATCGAAAAAATAATTCGCGTCCAGATTTTGATGCAGATTAATTGAAAATCGATCTACAAATCGATTAAGGTATTCCGTTCAAGAATCGGATGATTATTAGCGAAGATATAGCCTCCGCAGTGGCTCATTTTGGGCTTCCAAGCGATTTTCATCGTTTTGAAGGGGATCAACGGATTAGGAATTGGATGAGTATTAGAGAAGGTATCCCTTTTTTGGAGCAGAGCACATGTTTCCGAAGTAGTGTCCTTATATTATTATGTCGTATATATTAGTATTTCAAACAAATTTTTGTGAAAAATTTTTGTATATAATTGACATATGCAGTTATTTTTTAAATAAAAAATCTCTGTTAGGCCTTGATAATGCCCACCGATACTGGCGAGCAGGATAAGGACTTCCTTCCCACTATCGGGGAGTTTGGAGCCTTCCAGAAGCTGCTTACTTTATGCATGTTGCCCGCAGCCTTCCTTTTCGCCTTCTCCTACATGGGTCAGTTATTCATGATCCTCCTGCCTCGCAAGTATTGGTGTCGCATACGGGAACTGGAGAATCGGAGCAAAGAGGAACAACTGGCTTTGGCGATTCCCAAGCTCAAAAACGGGGAAATCGACAAATGTAACATGTACAAGGTAGAAACTAACTGGTCTGACATAAACGTCACAGAGGCGGATGACTCCTGGCCGAAGGTTCCCTGCGATGATGGCTGGATGTATGATAATAAAAGGCTCACTTATCCAACCATATCCACCGAGAACAACTGGGTGTGTTCTCACGATACTTTTCCCACCATCACGTTTGTAGTTTTCTTTATGGGTTCCATCATAGGATCTCTTGTTTGCGGCTATATAACTGATCATTGGGGACGAGTTAAATCCTTCTTCCTGGCAAATTTGTGTGTTTTGGTAGGAGGCTGCTGGACTTCCATGTGTGACGGTTTTTACTGCTTCAATTGGGCCAGATTTGTGGTCGGATTCGGTATGAACGACGGATTTTTGACCATCTATATTCTAAGTGTGTTATTCGTTACTGATTGCAAAAATAGTTTTTATGATTTGTTGCCCACTCAGCTCTGGAGAATGTTGGTGCCAAGTACCGCACTTTGGTGGGAAACTTGGCCATAGCTGTTGCATTTACCTCGGGTGGAGCTCTTCTTCCTTGGATTGCGTTGTGGTGCGGGGATTGGAGATTTTTTAACAATGTTATCACGCTGCCCTTTACAATTTTAATATTATTCATCGTCTTCATTCCCGAGTCTCCCACGTAAGCATACACATCATGTACCTAAAATCTAGAAGCTATACCTCTTAACCAAACCCTTTTCAATTTCAGATGGCTTCTTTCGATGGGAAAGATTGATAAAGGCATGGATGTCCTTAAACAAGCGGCGAGAATGAATAAGAAAACCATTTCGGACGATGTCTGGTCTAATATCAGCCAACATTATACATCTATTTATGATGACCAGAAATCTCAGAAAACGTATAGCTGTCTAGATCTGTTCAAGAAAACACGCCGGACTGTAGTCATGCTGATTATCATGGTATTTTGGTTTATTGCTTCTGTCACCTACGAAGTTCATATTCGAGCGATTTTTCACTTAAACGCTGATCCCTTCCTGATTTTTTCGCTTTCTACGCTGACAGAGTTGCCGGCTGGAATAGTTCCTCTTGTCCTGCTGGATCGAATTGGTCGAAAGCCCGTGACAATTTCCGTAATGATTCTTTGTGCAGTATGCAGTTTATTGGCCGTTTTCGCGCCAACAGCATATTACGAAGCTATAGCTGGCATTTGCGGAAGGTTCTTCATAGCTATTTGCACTAATGTGAGGGAACAATGGGCCGCGGAAATCATACCCACGGTAGTTCGCGGCCAGGGAATGTCAATCGTTCATGTGATGGGATGTATTGGTTGTTTGGTGTCTCCACTTCTGATATACACGGAGAGCTTGTACAAGAGTCTACCCATGATGATAGTCACGTTAATATCCGCAATCGGAGGGTGTATTGTTATTTTCCTACCTGAAACTATGAACGCAACTATGCCTAGCACGCTAGAGGAGGCAGATCAACGCTGGACCCTTTCGGTTTCGTCGTCGTCGAAGAGGGCAAGAAAAGAGAAATAATATTCAACTGAGCAAAACTGAGCCAAATTTAAAGTGCGCGCTTTGTTTTTGCAGTATTTTTGGTATATTTTCTGATAAAACTATCTGGCAACACCGACAAGAAAATTCAGTTAATTCCTAAAAATTCAAAATGGATTTTAGTGAAAGCGTCCCTTTAATATAAAATACCCCTGGAAGAATATGAAAATAATCTAGAAATTCCATAACGTCTTTAGGAAATATCTGTTTTTAATCATCATGGTCCGTATCGTAAGTATCATCCCATTCTAACACAGTGTTATCCAGAACACCATGGACAAATCGTTGCATTATCTTGACCATGTTTAGGATAGTGGGCCAATGCAATTTGTCGACATTATCCTCTGGGGTATTATGGAACTCAGAGAAGTGTTCAGGGGCTATATTTAGAACAGGGACATCTACAGAAAACCAAATTAAATAAGTTTAATTATAATAAAAATTATGCCATAGTTATGTTACCATTTTCGTAGAAGGGATAAAAATCGCCAGGGAGACCATAATATGGAATTTGTAACTTTTGAAACAATATATGAGAGCCCTGCAACTCTCCCGATTCTCGTAGATCTTGTTCTATGTCCGCAATCTTATCGTGAAGATAATTGGTGTACTCGAAACAGCTCATATATGTTTGATTAGCTGCTCCAATATAGTTAAAGTGGATTAAAAGCACCTGACAAAGGATATACCTAACTAAATTCAATTTATTCTTGACTAATTTTGAAAACCTTACCATTCGTGTTAAATTAACTGGTTGCACATCAATAAAGCGTTGTGATCCCATGAATTTGTTTAAATCTATATGGTACTGTGGCAAAGGTTTATAACCATCAAAAAATATTAACTAAAAAGGAAAATTATGATTTAATAATTAAAGAATTTCGTACAATACTCACAAGAATACCCAAATCACTTTTCGTCCTGAGACTACTTCTTAAATAGGGTCCCAATGTCTTGACCACATTCAAGATAATGGCACATGGAACAGCTCCATCGGTGGCTCCCAGATATGTCTCGTTTTCGCCCTCCCTGGGACTTTGGCTATCGTAGTGGCAGGACAGGACCAGCATCTCCTTTGCCTTTTCATTCCAAATGCCCATCACATTGGTAAAATGGGCTTCCAAATAAAACTTATCGGAAATGGCGTCNTTCCCTGCGATGATGGCTGGATGTATGATAATAAAAGGCTCACTTATCCAACCATATCCACCGAGAACAACTGGGTGTGTTCTCACGATACTTTTCCCACCATCACGTTTGTAGTTTTCTTTATGGGTTCCATCATAGGATCTCTTGTTTGCGGCTATATAACTGATCATTGGGGACGAGTTAAATCCTTCTTCCTGGCAAATTTGTGTGTTTTGGTAGGAGGCTGCTGGACTTCCATGTGTGACGGTTTTTACTGCTTCAATTGGGCCAGATTTGTGGTCGGATTCGGTATGAACGACGGATTTTTGACCATCTATATTCTAAGTGTGTTATTCGTTACTGATTGCAAAAATAGTTTTTATGATTTGTTGCCCACTCAGCTCTGGAGAATGTTGGTGCCAAGTACCGCACTTTGGTGGGAAACTTGGCCATAGCTGTTGCATTTACCTCGGGTGGAGCTCTTCTTCCTTGGATTGCGTTGTGGTGCGGGGATTGGAGATTTTTTAACAATGTTATCACGCTGCCCTTTACAATTTTAATATTATTCATCGTCTTCATTCCCGAGTCTCCCACGTAAGCATACACATCATGTACCTAGAATCTAGAAGCTATACCTCTTAATCAAACCCTTTTCAATTTTAGATGGCTTCTTTCGATGGGAAAGATTGATAAAGGCATGGAAGTCCTTAAACAAGCGGCGAGAATGAATAAGAAAACCATTTCGGACGATGTCTGGTCTAATATCAGCCAACATTATACATCTATTTATGATGACCAGAAATCTCAGAAAACGTATAGCTGTCTAGATCTGTTCAAGAAAACACGCCGGACTGTAGTCATGCTGATTATCATGGTATTTTGGTTTATTGCTTCTGTCACCTACGAAGTTCATATTCGAGCGATTTTTCACTTAAACGCTGATCCCTTCCTGATTTTTTCGCTTTCTACGCTGACAGAGTTGCCGGCTGGAATAGTTCCTCTTGTCCTGCTGGATCGAATTGGTCGAAAGCCCGTGACAATTTCCGTAATGATTCTTTGTGCAGTATGCAGTTTATTAGCCGTTTTCGCGCCAACAGCATATTACGAAGCTATAGCTGGCATTTGCGGAAGGTTTTTCATAGCTATTTGCACTAATGTGAGGGAACAATGGGCCGCGGAAATCATACCCACGGTAGTTCGCGGCCAGGGAATGTCAATCGTTCATGTGATGGGATGTATTGGTTGTTTGGTGTCTCCACTTCTGATATACACGGAAAGCTTGTACAAGAGTCTACCCATGATGATAGTCACGTTAATATCCGCAATCGGCGGGTGTATTGTTATTTTCCTACCTGAAACTATGAACGCAACTATGCCTAGCACGCTAGAGGAGGCAGATCAACGCTGGACCCTTTCGGTTTCGTCGTCGTCGAAGAGGGCAAGAAAAGAAAAATAATATTCAATGTACATTTTAAAATTGAAAACTGAGCCAAATTTAAAGTGCGCGCTTTGTTTTTGCAGTATTTTTGGTATATTTTCAGATAAAACTATCTGGCAACACTGACAAGAAAATTCAGTTAATTCCTAAAAATTCAAAATGGATTTTAGTGTAAGCGTCCCTTTAATATAAAATACCCCTGGAAGAATATAAAAATAATCTAGAAATTCCATAAAGTCTTTAGGAAATATCTGTTTTTAATCATCATGGTCCGTATCGTAGGTATCATCCCATTCTAACACAGTGTTATCCAGAATACCATGGACAAATCTTTGCATTATCTTGACCATGTTTAGGATAGTGGGCCAATGCAATTTGTCGACATTATCCTCTGGGGTATTATGGAACTCAGAGAAGTGTTCAGGGGCTATATTTAGAACAGGGACATCTACAGAAAACCAAATTAAATAAGTTTAATTATAATAAAAATTATGCCATAGTTATGTTACCATTTTCGTAGAAGGGATAAAAATCGCCAGGGAGACCATAATATGGAATTTGTAACTTTTGAAACAATATATGAGAGCCCTGCAACTCTCCCGATTCTCGTAGATCTTGTTCTATGTCCGCAATCTTATCGTGAAGATAATTGGTGTACTCGAAACAGCTCATATATGTTTGATTAGCTGCTCCAATATAGTTAAAGTGGATTAAAAGCACCTGACAAAGGATATACCTAACTAAATTCAATTTATTCTTGACTAATTTTGAAAACCTTACCATTCGTGTTAAATTAACTGGTTGCACATCAATAAAGCGTTGTGATCCCATGAATTTGTTTAAATCTATATGGTACTGTGGCAAAGGTTTATAACCATCAAAAAATATTAACTAAAAAGGAAAATTATGATTTAATAATTAAAGAATTTCGTACAATACTCACAAGAATACCCAAATCACTTTTCGTCCTGAGACTACTTCTTAAATAGGGTCCCAATGTCTTGACCACATTCAAGATAATGGCACATGGAACAGCTCCATCGGTGGCTCCCAGATATGTCTCGTTTTCGCCCTCCCTGGGACTTTGGCTATCGTAGTGGCAGGACAGGACCAGCATCTCCTTTGCCTTTTCATTCCAAATGCCCATCACATTGGTAAAATGGGCTTCCAAATAAAACTTATCGGAAATGGCGTCAAAACCCAACTTTTTGAGCTCATCCACCAGGTAACCAATCACCTGGGAATGGCCAAAACTACCAGGGTAACGAGGTTTCAATAGCTGAGCCAACGTGGCATTAAAGTGCTCTATATCTTGGCTAAAGTTGAAGGTAGTTTCCAGTTGTGTCATCATGTTAAGTAAAATGAACACAATTAGATATATAAACAATATAACTAGTAAAACTTTCAGGAGCATTTCGTCTGTTTTTCATTGAATTCAAACTAAAACTGAGTCCGTTTTCAGAGAGAAACGATGTACCCAAATGTTTTTAGCCACAACTAATTAATTTTCTATGGAAATAAAAAAAACAAAATTAGAGAAATCCAGTTCAAAATAGTCGTTTACTAGTAAAACAGTATGTTCTCGCCTTCATCTTGGTACATAAACATAGCTTCACCACGATGCGGAGAATCAAATTCTTGACTTTTCAAATAATCATACAAAAATGTTCGTAATATTTTTATCATATTTCGAATCGTGGGCCAATGCAAATTTTCCTTAATATCTGCAGTAGTATGATGAATTTTTGGGTTAATTTCCGGAGAAATATGCAAAACTGAAACACCTAAAAAAAGCTATTATGTTTAGAGGGAGGGAAACTATCCATTTTTTATTTACCTTGTTCATGGAACGGATAATCATCATCGGGCTGATCTTTGTTGTAATGCTGGACTTTGTGGAACAAAACTGGGCCACCGGTTAACTGCTTCGACTCCCAAAGTTCTTTCTCCAAATCAGCAATTTTGAAGTGGAGATCCGCGGTGTCATTGTGGTAACTGAAATAACTTTCATTTGCCAGTCCAATAAGGTTTACGTTAATAGCTAAAATCTGCAAAATAAAATATTATATATAGTTTAGTTGGAATTATAATATTATACATACTATGTTTTCTAAGGGTATAAAATCCACTTCAACAAAATGTCGTGAGCCAATCAAGCGAACCTCATTTTCTGGATCCGTAAGTAATGGTTTATGTCCATCAAAGAAGACAAGCTAGAAAAATACATTATTTAGCAACTTTTTTTTATAATTCACTTAAGTGCTTACAGCCAAACCTACGTCCATTCTTAAGGAAAGATCATTTTTCAGATATTCAACCATGGTTTTGGCCACGTTCAGGAGTATGGCACAGGGAACTGCTCCATCCGTAGCTCCCCAATAGGTCTCGTTCTTCAATCTCGGAGTTTCTGTATCGTAGTGGCAACTGAGCATTATAACATGCTCTACCTCTGGATTCCAATAGGCAACAACATTGGTGAAGTTTACACCTTCGCGGAAATTATTCTGGACCACCATGAAGCCCAATTTCTTGAGTTCCTGGGCTAGGAACCGGCGAACCTGTGCATGTCCTAGACTACCATGATAACGAGGCTTTAATATTTTCGCCAGCGTGGCGTTAAAGTGGGCCTCGTCATCATTAAAATGAAGTGGCGGCCTTTGCGAGGCCCAACGTATCATTAATATATTAATCAGAATATAAACTGCGCTCACTGTCCAGGCAATCCTTGCGAGCATCTGGGACCACTCCGTCTTCCTGGAAAGCCAACTACAAAATGTTCTCAGACTTACACGTGCAACAAATGCATTCGCCAAGCCAAATGGAAAACTTTTAATTAAAGAGAGAGATGAGAATTCCCAGATCTAATACACTGGCGCAAAATTAGATGGAATATTGTGTACATATATTTACAATATTCATAGAATTCTTTTAAACTTTCTAAAGTAATTTGATTGAGACAGAGCTGGGAATTGGAATCGGAAAGTCACTGCGTTGCGAATTGTAATTTCTTAAAAGCAGTATTATTTGTAAGAAACAGGAATTATATATAAATACATATGAAATCATATATTTATCCATCAAGTGTCCATAATAATTTAATTTGTAAATAAATCAAATAAAATCCTATAAATAAAAAAGGTTTTCTGAGCTATTTAAAAAAAAAAAGCTATAAAACAACCCCATAAAATAATGCCGTCACGACCATAAACCTAAAGGTCCTTAAGTAAGCCCTGCTCTCATTCCGAATGACTGCTAGCAGTATTGAATTGTATGGTTCTGATCTCCCTTTCGCTGAGCCTCTCGCGACTGGAAACGGTGCTGCTCCGCTTCAAAACGCCAACCGCGTCCGGCCTGTTCATATGACGGTGGAGTTTGGGGGAACGGTACTCGTCCCGCGACAAGGTTCTCAGGGTGGAGCCCATCCGCCAGTGCCTGGGATGTGATTTTCGGTTGCCGGGACCGCAGCAAGGTAAGTCCCACCCCCTCTGATCCCGACCGAAATCTTCGCCCTCGCTCATGGATTCGGGCAACTCGTGATTAAGGGTTTCCGGCAGCATCAGCGACAGCAGTCCTCCGGCAAGACCCACAGTTCCAAACACCAACAGCATCAGGGAAAAGGAAATGTTGTTGAGGTAGATAATCGGTGGGGAAAACAGAAGGGCTACAAGGCCCATCGTATGGATGAAGGACACACCCTGGCCCCGGACTATCGTCGGCAAAATTTCTGCCGACCACTGCAGTGCTATGTTGAAGGACATGTTGGCAAAGAACCGACTTGCCAAAGCGCAATTCTTCATGGACGGCAAAGAGGTCATTGCGGAGCCGATTAGGCTGAGGACTCCACTTAAGGTGGTGAACGCAAAGGAGCTCCAACGCCGCCCAAAGCGATCCAGGGTAAGGAATACCACGAAATAGCCGGGCAAATCCATCGCACAGGATATCGTGAAGTAGACAAATAGATTCTTTGTATCCAGGACACTTGCCACCCGCACCTGACCATCGTACACCAGCGATATGGCCATCCAGACGAGGGTCATTAGGATCATAAAGCGTGCCAAGCGGCGCCGCCTGAAGATCGAGAGGAAAGTAAAATTGCGTCCCTGCATCTCATCTTGGTAGAACTCCGAACAGCTCACCTTGAAGCTATCAATCAGTTCTGTTGGCAGCACCATTTTATTTCTCCGCGCCACCGTCTTCAGGATCTCTACGGCCTTTTCAATGTTGTCCCTCGACACCAGCCAGCTGCGATCGGAAAACGTCTGGATGGAAGGAGCTCATGACTTATGGTTTGGTCAGTTGTTTACCCACCGTGCCGATTCCGGCAGCAGCCAGTAGGCGGCCATTCCAAGGATAATGGGCATACATCCCAACACGGCAAACCTCCGCCAATCACCGGTCCACAGAGCCATCCAGGGTATCAACAACGTAAAAGGACAGTACAACAGTGCCAGTGAAATAAAGGCCACCAAGCTGCGATACTTTGGACCCACATATTCGTGCACTTTAAGGGGAGGCTCTTAATTAACCCCTAAGATTAGGGACATCGATTTCTTACCCAAAATGAACACCATAGTGAACAAGCTGTCGTAGGAAGCCCCAACGATTAATCTGCAAAGGGCAAAGGCATAAAAGTTCGAGGACGCCGCGGTGGCCAGATTGCCCAGCATGGCCAGGAAGCAGCTACTGACCAATACATTCAGTCGTCCGACATGGTCGGCTAGGTATGCATAGCTCACGCAACCCAAAATAGAGCCCACGAAGAAGATGAACTGGGCATAAGTGGCGTACTTGTCGTTGTCGCACACCCATCCAAACTCCATGGTGGCCGAGTGGAACCGCATCTCTTTGTCCTCATAGACATAGCCGTACTGGCAGGGAATGGTCGGCAGCGTCTCATCTACATCGTGTGTGTTGTTGGCAACTTTGGCATGCATATTGGTATAGTTCCTGTCGAACATCCGGCAACGGCTAAAGGATCCATCCGACTCCAGGGGAATTGACAGCTTCTTCCGCAGGTCCTCGCCCTGCACCAGGGTCAATTGGGGCACAAAGCAGTAGTACTTGTGGGGCGTCAGTGTCATGAATATCTGTCCCAGGTACACATAGGCAGCGATGTAGCCGAATGGGATCATGAACAGGAATAGAACAAGCTGGAAGCGACCAAACTCTCCAATGATAGGAAGCAGATCATCGAAATCGAAATAATCGGGCCCGTCCCACGAGGACGATGGCAACATATCGGGCGGACTCTGCCACCAGGAGCGTCTGGTGAACATTTCATCCGGGTCCGCATATGTCACATTGACTTCCTCGTCGTCGCTCTGATCCGGCCTAATCTGTGCGGGGGAAAACCGCCTAATAATTAAATATTTTACTTCAATTTCAAGTTAAATATGGACTTAAAGGTGCTTAACATACGGTTTTCCCTTTTTCTCCTTCTTTTTCTTTTCGTTCTCGCTTTCATTTTCATTTTCATCCTCCTCGTCCCCATCTGATCCTTTCCGATTTTCATTATTTGACATATTAAAAAATCAAAATAAAGGAGAAATATAAATTCTGACAAATATATCTGGTTCAGTTGATGGAACTTCTTTGAAGATGAAATGGTCTTGAAGAGGGGCTTAATGGGTTAAATATGTTAAGTATAACTAAGAATTTATATTTGATTTGTAGGTTGTACTTTGAATATATATACATATTCCGAAAAAATAAGTGTGTCTGTCAGTCTCCCTTAACCCCCATAATGAGTAAGCCAATTTTTACTCAGTAATCCTTTTTCCAAACATTTAGCCTCCACTGACAGGCTGCACATTTTCATGATGACTTGATGATTTTCCAAGCCACTACTTTTCCGGCATTCCTTTTCATTTCCGTTCAAGTAGCCGCAATTGGAGCATAAAACGGGGCATCCCTTCTTACCATTCGACTCATTGGCGCCAAGAAACAATGATTCCTGCAAATACCCAGCCTTGGGCCCTAGCGTTTCCCCATTAATTAACTGCTGGCAAATCCAATCGTTTACTAATCCATAGCAGCTATTTCGTGGTATTGGCAAAGCCAGCCCAGCTTGTGGCTAATTACGAGAAAATTCGGTCAACCGCTGTCAGGATGCAAGGAGTTCTTGAACCGCCTGTTGCTATTGTTTCCCCAACTGGCGCATGCGATCTGCGATTTCGAACATTCATTCATAAAAATCCATGTCCGAATTATTCGAAATTGAAACCAAGTTCCCAGACTTCACCGGAGGAGCTACACACTAGTCCCGATGCGACTTTCAATGACGACGGTTCGAGGACGGATGCTGTATTTTGGGAGCCAACAACTCGGGCCACATAAATATGCCCGGTCATGCCACATAAATCAGTGTCATAAATCTGTGCGTCTGGTGTACGGAGTTATGTGTCAGTGTCCCGAAAAAATCCAAGGCTACGCATAGCCACAAAATATCCTAGATTCTTATCTGCGGAGCGTCAAATAAAAACTAAAACGGGGGAAAACAACTAAGAGCAGAGCAAATTAAGTGTTTCGGCGGGAAGCCCGATAAAGTGAAAGCCACGCTGCGCGCGAAAGTGTAGAAAGTCAAGTGAAAGTGGCGGCAGCCGATCCCTTTACAACAGCCCCTAAAGGAAAAACGTACAATACATACCCCCTCAATCCCTTGACGTTTTTGGAATGTTTATCCTCGAGGCGTGAGCATCTGAAAGATGGCCATCCTGGAGTCTTGTTGCTTTTGGAAGGATGTGAGGAGTGGGAGCTTCGCCTGTGCCATCTACACTCTGGTATGTGACTTCTTGTATGAATAATTGCTAAAGATAAAAAGTGGCCTGGCGGTAAAGCAAATGTGTCAACAAATTTATGAAACTTTAAACTGTTGAGGGAAGTTTTTGGCTTGTTTTTTTGTTACTTGAATATTCATACAAAATGCAAGAAATACAAAGTATGTTTTCTGCTCAATTTCATCAAATATTGTTGTACTTTTCATAAAGTCTTAGTCAAGATGAATAAAGCTTTAGGGAGCGCATTAAAGGCCAAGTTTCAACAAAGGTTTAAATGCGAAGTTTTAATACTGTTTTTAAATTTATTTTTGAGAATATTTACATAATTTTAGATGCAAAAACTTTATGAAACTATTGCAACAAACTTTTCTTTATTTTATTGCCGAGGAATAAAATTTTATTCATTATAATAATAGCCTACTGATTTTGTCTTTTATTCCCAAATTTAACATTTAAAGGTCAAAATGTTTCACCGAAATTATCTAAAAAAAATAAAAATAGCTTCTTCTTAAATATCCGATTAGAACCACAAACCTAAAAACCCATTAATTTAGGATCTTATTACAGAAATTCTTTTCCTTTTATGTTCTCATAAGAAATTCCTCCAAACGTTGTCAGTGAAAAATACCGAAAATAAACTGGCGGACAAAGAAAATTAACTAAATTCTTAAGAAAATGTATTACCGAGCATGCTTCTTGAGCAATTACAGCACTCAATTGTCACTGGAGGAGGATTTTGTGAGGGTGTAAGTCCATTTTGGGGTACCACCCACACACCCACCCACTATCCCACAACAAATGAGCCCCAACCTTATGTCCCCAAAAGGATGATGAGTTCCTTATTTGCCTTGGCACAATTTTCCATACAGGTTTACTTTGGGTTCTCCACGCTGATGTTTTTGTTCTACCTGCGCGAGGAACAGGAGTTTCTACTGGGCCAGAGACCCCAGCCGATGGGCGAGAGTCTGCTGGAGAAGGGTGACGTGACTATAGGTAAGGCTATATATATGTGGAGCTCTCCATGTGCTCCAGCATCCACTTGGCCCGACTCAATTACGTGTGTGATTTATGCCTTTTGCAGTGACTGTGATATTCAACGTTTTGTTTCTCTTTTGCTCGATGCTGATGGTGCTGGCCTCGGTTCTCCTGATTGTGGGTCTCCAGCAGGTGGGTTTCTAAAAAGGATATCATTCGAGCTCCTCCACCAACTGTATATGAATTTTCGCAGAACAAACGCCAATTTTTGATACCCTGGATTTGCTTTATGCTGGGCGACCTGCTCATCGAATGCTTCCACCTCCTCCACTTGACCCTCTCCCGCCGCGTTATATTCGACCCGATTGTCGGTTTCATCTTTACCATGGACTTTTTTATCCTGTGCCTAAACGTAAGCTTACCAATTAAAGTACTATTTTCAGTTAAAGTATTTTAATTTTAATCCTTGAAGCTCTACTGCTTACTGTGCGTTATATCGCAGTACCAGGAGTACCGGAGACACCGGGCGGAGCTGCAACAGGCGGCCAGTGCCCCGTCGGTAGGTATTCGGTGAATGTGTTGTGCCACCCCCAGTATGCTTACCTTCCCTCCCCTGTGCCTCCTGTGTGCCTCCTTCCAATCCAAAAGCCAATTGTAGTCTTCACAGCTGCCGAGAAACTAAGCAAATCGGAGCAACTCCAAATGCAACAGCAACATCAGCTGCAGGAGCCCCAGAACCAGATACTGCTGAACCAGCTGGAAACCGGATCCGGAAATGGTAAACGGAATTCCCGGCGAATGCTCGGTACAGGCAGTCCACTGATCACCTCCCAGCGCCTAACCAACTTCTCCACCATCACCGAGGAGGAGGAACAGCATTCTCGGACAGGTGGGGCATTTATTAAAGCGATTTATGTGACCCAGTTAATATCAATTTATACGTTACGATATGTTCTCCGTCTAGGACACATCCCGGGGCAATCCAATACCGAAGAACTGTCTCAAATTCCAATTATAACCCATGCATCCAGTGATGCAAGTACCATTCGTCACTAAGTCAACGTGACAGGGAGAGATTTAAGCCAACAGAGTCCACTTATTTTTACAAAAACTGAATGGAACGATAAATTCGAATAAAATAGAAATGAAAAATTCCAAAACATAAACCCTTTTTGGGCTTCATTTTCTATTCCAGGTAAAGATTTAATTTTTCCTGTTACCCTTGCCCCACTTTGATGCAACAAAAGGATGTAAGGGAATGCAAATACCTGGAAGTCATGAAAGTCCTTTCAATTACGGCGACTTTATACCTAAACAATGCGGGGCAAACTCAGTTTTCAGAATAGTTCAACATAACAGAAAATATAGTACTTCACAAACACATCTTCCAAATTAAACAAAAATGGTAAGGTAAAGTGGGTTCTTCTAAATCAGAAAGCCAGCTTAAAGAAACTAATTTGTCATGCAAACACACAACCCAAAACCAGACAGTCCAAAATAATTATTCAAATGTCTCAGCCTCCTCCTAGCCAGACAGCTACAGGTCAAAAGAACCCTAAAAAACCCTACAAAAATAAAATTTACTTTTAAAACCTAATTAGTTTTTGGAAAAAAGCTGACTTGACCCAGGGGAGGTTCAGAGTTGAAAGGGTTTGGGTTAAGTGGTTTTAGTTGCCAGTTAATGATATTCAAATTAAGCTTTAAAGTCCTAATTAAAAGCACTTTTTGTCGGGATAAATCAAAATGGACTCTGCAGTAAACAGGATAACCTGTGCAATCTAGCAACCCAATCCCGACAGAAGCCGTGCCATTAAAGGGCACTTAATCACTTGACTAAATTGGCACTGTTAATTAAACCCTCAGGTGGAGAGTTACAGCCTCGAAGTGGACGCATGGCTTAGGGACACGGGCTACAGTGTAGAGGACACTGGACACTGGACACAGGCAACGGACTGAGGACATCCCGCTACAGTTGATGATGACAAAGGGTCGTCGGTGGAGCAGCCACAAAATCGGCAACTGATGTCCAGCTTTTTGACTGGAAAAGGCCATGCTGTGGCAGATGATGCCCGTCGAGTGTCATTGGTAATGCTACACAAAGAGAAAAACCTTCGTCGGTAATAGATTTAAAATCATAAGCTAACCTTCTAAAATCCTAAACTTTACTCTCAAAAAATCAATGAGGGTTTAACATCCTTGATCAAATATTTTATCGATTTAATAAAACTTCAAAAAAACATTTTCAAGTGCTGTTGCCGAATAGAAACTCGCACCAGTTTGCCCGCTGTTGTAGGACTATTATTACTTATTTTTTTGTTTGTGAAAAGTCGCATTTTGTTCTCAAATATTGACATAGCCACAGGCGG